>JAVJIF010013818.1:0-102737 GCA_038442645.1 Agave tequilana
ATACCGAAACATACAAATTGAATGAATCTTAATTATAACTTGATAATTGACTTCATGCTACATGAATTTTAGTGTCATTTTCATACTTGCTATTTATTATAGTTACTCCATGCTTGTTATTTGATTACATGACATTTGACCTGCTACACTTGCTTTTATTTCATACCACATAAATTCTAATGTTATTTTCATATTTCACTACTTATTGTGATTTTTCCATACTTGTTGATTTGGGTACATTATACTTGACATGATGCACTTGCTATTATTTGTACTTACTATTTGGGTTCTTCTTGCACTCGCTGAGTTACCCACTAACAACCCTGAATTTGCATGTTCAGATTTAGCAGTTTGGACTGAGGTGGACCCATCAGCTGAGAATCAGGCCTACTTCGAAGAGCAGGCGGATCAGCCGTAGCTTCGTTCAGTCTTTCCCCGCTCGTGAGATCCCTTTCCAGCGCGTGAGTTATTATCTTTTGTACCCTGTACAGTCTACTTTTGTACCATCTAGTGATGTAATATTGATGTAATATTATGTCACTATTTGTGATCATTAAGTACTTGTACTATTTTATGTTGGAATATATAACACCACATATTTTCGCACTCTGATCCCTGTTTTGTGTTGTATTGATGCTTAGCGTACATACGTGATGGTATCATCGCCCTGCGTATGTACGTTGCAGTGACATCTCTGTACCCGCCGGGATTGGGGCGCCACATATGTTATAAGCCTTTTCAAAATCCAGTTTCAACATAAATTCGAGAATTTTCTTCCGCTTGACAATCTGAATAACTTCCTAAGCCAAAGTGATGGAATCTAAAATACTTTTTCCTCTTAGGAATCCATATTGATGGTCATAAATGATAATTCTCATATTTTTTTTCTCTCAAATGATTCACCAAAACCTTGGATAAAATGTTAATGGAGGCGTTCAAGACACTAACTGGTCTGAAGTCACCACCCCCTTAATTTCCCTTTTTTTTTAGAATCATGATTACGTGAGCATAGTTTATTCTCTGAAGTTGAAGAGCCCCTGAGGATGTTTCAAGAGCTCAATGACTTCAAGTCACAGGGCGTGTTTGTTTCGCCGCAAAACACAAGTCGTAAAACTTCTTTTCTATTTTCCGTTATTTGTTTCGCTGAAAAATAAGGTGCAAAATGTAACTCTTCTTTTCCCACTTACAGTTGCTACAGTTAAATTTGTGATCATGTAAATCTCACTTTTACACTCATATTTTCTCACTTGCAATTGCTACAGTTAATTTTGTGGTCATGTAACTCTCACTTGTAGTACGCTTACAGTTCAAAACAGTTACTTGATAATCAATATATAATTTAATATTATTAAATATTAATATTTTAAATAGTGTTCAATTTCTTATTTAATTATTTTATATTTTTAATCTTTAATTTTTTTTATTATTTTTAATATTGTTTTAATATTTAATATTTTTACTATTTTAATTTAATACTTTTATTTAATATTTTATTTAATACTTTATTATTTTATTAATACTTATTCCATTTTTATTATTTTATTTAGAGTTAATATTTTATTAATATAACAATATTATACTTTACTATATATTTAATTATTTATTTTTTATATAAAAAATTACTTTATTAATATCATAATATATTTTACTATTATATTAATATTTTATTATGTTAATATTGTAATAATAATTCAATATAATAATATTGTAATGATAATTTATTATTATATTATAGTTATATTTTACTTTGTTAATTTTATATTTCTATAATATTACAATATATTATAACAAAATTTATATTATAATAATTTTCAATTATTTTTAATATTATAATATATAACTATATTTTATTATTTTTGTAAGATTTTTTAATATTTATATTTTATTAGTATTCTTAAAATTTTATTAATGTTCTTTAGATTTTTCTAAAATTTTATATTATTTATTTAGTTAATATTTTAGTAATATTTTACTATTTATACTAATATTTTATTAATATTATTGTTATAAATAAAATATTAAGATTATTAATTTTTATCTCAAATTTATTAATACAATTTAATTTGCCATAGTAGATTTAATTTAATAGTATTTATAGTATTTAAATCACTGCTACAGTTAATTTTGTGATCAACTTTTCCCCTTACACTTTTACATTACCAACAAAATACCGTAAAAGACAATATACTTTACCATTTACAGTTTCACTTTATCAACTAAACACCGTAATACACAATATACTTTTCCATTTACCCTTCACTTTATCAACCAAGAACCGTAAAACACAATATATTTTCTCTCCTACAGTTCACTTTTTTCATTCTCATTTTTCGACTTACGGCTTACGACGTCTCCCAATCGGTTATGGCCAAAACTTTGTCCAAGGATTGGGTTATCTTGTAAATTCGATGATCTTCCAGTCCGCCTTTGTGAATCTCATGTGCACTTGTGTCCTCTACTTTTTAATGATCTCAACATTTTTGAGCAAATAATTCCTTGATGTCAGATCATCCCCCACCCTTATTCCACATTTTTTAGCGAGGAAAAGCAAAGAATGATCGGACATGCAGTTGAAAACAGAAAAAGAACGGTACCTGTTCGAGGAAGGCGGGAACTGTTAGCCCGACTGTTAGAGCTTCAAGTTGTAAACCCTAAAGTTTCTATTTTGGCTGAATATTTGCTGAAAGAAGGTAAGCATTGCTAGAGCTTCTCTTTTATTAATGAATAATCAATTGTTTCCCCTGGATAATCTCATGCTATGATTACTTGATGACCATTGTTCCTCTTGTTGATTGTTTGATCACAAAAATTTTGCATCTCAGCTATTTGAAGAAATGCCTGTGTTAGAAATCACATCTTGTTTCTTTTATGGATTATTCTGAATAAATTATTTCCGATTATAAATTGCCTACAGATATATGTTGAAAATTTCTTATGAAACAGGGCTACCATTCTTTAAATGATTTTGATTTCCCTTTTCTTTCATCATATAAACTGTGCGTCTCCCATGTTTGCATGAATGACTGAGTGGGATCAGCTTCACATGGATTCAAGCGATGAGTTGCGACTTGTTGCCAAGAACCAAAAAAGAAGGCTCGGGCAAGATCGAATAAGCCAACTCCCGGATTCCATCCTTCATCACATCTTTTCTTACTTGACGACACGCAATGCTGTGCAGTCCAGCGTTCTCTCAAAGCGATGGAGAAACCTGTGGGCTTCAATGCGAGACCTAGACTTCAGCTGTCTTGATTTTGAGGATAATAATGTCTTTTTACGCTTTGTTGATACGGTGTTGGTGCTCCGCGACCAATTGGATGTGCATGAGTTCCGACTGAACTGGTTGTGTTGTGATGACAATGAACTGGACCATGCTAATATGTGGATCCGTTATGCAGTAAAGCACAATGTCCGCGTGCTTCACTTGAAGATAGATACATCAAAGGTTAACCATATAAGGTTGCCTCATTGTTTCTTCACTTGCCAGTCTTTAGAGGCATTGCATGTTTCAATATTGCCCTACACAGACATCTGTGACACGCGGTTACCAGATTTCGGTCGGATCAAAACATTGGACCTTGAATATGTGCCTCTGGATGATAATTTAGAGAAACTCATTTCCGGATGCTCAGTAATCGAAGATCTACACCTTCGGAATTGCTCGTTCGATTCTGATTTGGATTCTGATGTGGACATTATTTCACAAACCATGAAGAGCTTATGGATAGAAAACTGTTGTTTTAATGACAAATTTATTCGGATTTCTGCTCCTAATCTCAGAGCTTTGCATTATACGAATTCCGGCATAGGGAAAACTTCATTGGAGAACCTGTCATCTCTGATTTATGCATTTATCTCGGATAATAGTTTTGATGAATATGGACCTTATAGGAATGCAATTAAGATCATCAAAGGTTTTCAAATGCAAAAAGTTTGGAGCTGTATGGTCCGTGGACAGAGGTATGCTTATTGTTTAACATTTTGAGCTCTATATGTAAAAGTTTCATTTACTTTCAAAATTTGTTTCAAAGTTAAATAAGAGCAGGGCAAAACTCTTCATAAATTGTGGTTAAGTTAACACCCAATGTTTCTGAAAGACATAAAATTTGCAGCTTTCTGACATTTTCCTGTAATTTATTTTCTCTTGCTCCATGATGAAATAAGCTTGTTACTGAGGAAGAGCTTTCGGAATTCCAACATTTTGGAATCTAAGGAGTCTAAAGATGGGTAAATGGTGTCTGAGCGATAACTTCCAAGCAGTAGCTAATTTCCTTCGGCACTCACCGAATTTAGAGATGCTGACCCTTAGAGAGGTACGGTGAAAAAGCTACAATTTCTGAATGTTTTTATGAGCTTGCAAATCAATATTAATCCTGATAATTTATTTTGCTTTTGCAGTCATCTCTACCGCAATCTCAAATTCATCATGAGGAAACTGTCAATGAGGAGTCGGATAAGCTCTCATTCGATTGTCCACACCTTAAGATAATTGAGATTCAATGTGACGAGTACTCGAGGAAAGAGTCCCGGAGTTGGTGAGGATTTTGCTAGAGAATTCGAAGAACTCACATAGCATCATGATCAACCCCGGGAAGACTTTGTTGTAAGACCAATTAATATATGCTTTGAAGTTTTTCTTTTTTTTTTTCCCCTTCCCTTTTATTTCCCTCCTTTCTGAGATTTCCTGCCATGTCCATTAATTTTAGAGTCATTATTTTGTTCTGCTATATTCTATTTGCATCATATGTTAACCTTTTATATATTAATTTGGAGAGGCTCTTGTAAAATCATATCTGAAACTGAGTAACATTTATATTAATTAAGCAATTTGTTAGTTGAAGCACGCAATTTGATGAGAAGATAGATGCAAATTAAACTGAGAAGAACTTCTCTCGTTGCAGGAGACATGGACTGGAAAACGAAGAAGAGGAGTACTGATGGAAGATAGGAATGATGGATTGACATCGCAAATGATTTAAACTGTTTCTCAGCCCTTCTTTCCTTTAGAATTGAAGAACTTGGTGTTTTATTTTCAAATGTTTTCAACTATTTCTCAGCTCTCTTTTAGAATTGAAGTTAGGCATTTTGTTCTTTAGTGAGTAGGGTTCTTGTGCCTACTCTCTGGATTCTTGGACCTGTGCTTCTAGTGTGTGTTGGCTGTTTGTTATTACTACTATTATTTTTAAGTGAGACACTTAATTTTGGAAGTCATTTGTTATAGAGCATACTTCAGAGCAATCTTATTTCTTTTTTTGAGAACAAGCTAGATGTTACCTTCAAGCCTACACATATCAATCACAAATGTCCACCCGAAAGGATTTGAACTGATGACCTCTAGGTAGTAAACCTTGGGCATGACTGGTGGGCCAACTTTGGGGGACAGAGCAATCTTATTTCTTGCTTCTAATGGAGAATAAATTTCTCATAGACTCAGTGAAGTGAAAAAGATTGCAGGATGCAATTCTGAAATTGGATGTTAGCATCCTTGATAAATGGAGTATTGCCCGCTTACGTAGTTAATTATCTTGCAGAAGCCACTATCAGGAACTCAATTTTTCATAAGTTTGTGTTTTTAGGAGCTGAAAAATCGCCAAAAGATTTCAGACAGGCTCCTGTTTTTTCAACATGATATCAGATTTGTACAACAGATGATTGGAGTTATATTTATAGTGCTCATTTAAAAGAAAAACATAAGATTATATTCGATCATGTCGGCTATAGCCTTCATATTGAACATATCACTCTTGGGTCATAGATATTGAGTCATAGATATGAAACAAGGATATTGCAATGCAAGGAAGAAAGGATGGGTTTGTTGCTGCAAATGGGAGAAGGGGCACATGGAGTTCATTCACGACGTGAGAGATGATGGATGACAGGAGCAATCCCAGAGGATTGTGGATTTATTATGGCAACTACATCATTTACAATCAGCTGCAAGGCTGCACAGAAAAGACACTTCTTGTTGTTCGTTCAACCATCAGCAACCTCAAACATCAACTTGCTGAGCAGCAGCTGTTGTAGCCTCCTCACACCAGTTAAATGGTACATCCAAGAATGATCTTCAGATTCATACACGATAACAGCTGCTAGATCGTCCCCAGCAGAATTTGCTATAGCCTCGCCTCCCCCTCATCAACAGCAGTTGCTATATAGGTCCAGTGATCCAGCTTTCGCCATTTCCGGCCGACGAGGGCCGATCAGGCCGAGTGGTCATTGAAGGACTTGAAGCACTATCCCAAAAGACTAGACATTTAGAAGGAGTTGCCCAAATCCTTATGTGATATTCCCCATGTCTAGCCGATGTTGGACTATTTGTTAGACTCAAATCCTAACAACCCCCTTGAACTAAGAGTCTCCTTGTAAACTCAATTATCTTCACACCGGAAGATCAAATGCTCTATCGAGTTCACAAATATTCACTGCGTGGGGGCCGCCACGACTTACATGCAGCACAAATTGTAGCGTCATGCACACCGTTGTCAAATTCTCGAGAACCCAACTAACTTTACAGGGCCTACCGTGTTTTTTTGCCCATTATGGAGAATCAACAACTTCGAATATCATCCATACACACAATTAAGTTCAGGGTATGATTCTGATACAAATTGAAAGCTTTGGGACACTATCTCAAAAGACTACCTTTTTAGGTAGAGTTGTCCAAATCCTTATATACCCAAGACTATTCCCATGTCTAACCAATGTGGGACTATCGACCGAAATCCTAACAGTGGTCGGATCCGGCAACATAGGAGGTTGCGACAGTGTGGTCGCACGATGGTTATTTTGTCCTCGGTTTTCGGCCATTTATGACTTACGAGGGGTGGCTTGAACCAGCCACATAGGGTGTTGTGACAATGTGGTCATGTTATGGTGATTTTGTCCTCGATTTTCGGCCATTTACGTCCAAACGAGGGGCCTGCTTCGGCCGATCACCTACAGATCCAGCTGGATCTGGCCGATGGGGGTCGATAAGGCCGATGGCGTGCCGATACGACCGTGTAAGGGGCTGCGACATCACAAGTGCACAATGGTATTTTTGTCCTTGGTTTTCGATCATTTCCAGCCGACGAAGGGCCGGATTTGGCCAGCCGCCTTCAGATTTGGCCGGATCTGGTCAGGGGGGATTCGGTGTCAACTAGCCCAGTGAAGCCAACTCCGAGTGGTGATGGCGAGTTCGGCGATGACGACCGCCAATGCCATCTATGTCCTGTTCGAGGCAAGAGTGACATGGGTTTTCTTTTCAGACATCATATCAGATTTCAAAATTCAAATTGCCCACTTCTTTTCAAATCTGAACAACCTAGTCTTTTTCAACTTAGGCCACGCCAAGGCCGAGAGAGATGGGTCACTGTTGATGTTGCTGTTGCCGTGACTATCTCCGTAGATGGGGCAGTTGAGGTCGCCATTTGATGTGCCATTGATGTAGCTGGATTCGGATCGGGATGCCGGATTCGAGCGAAGGGTTTTTTTTATCTCTGACAGAGCGTGCGTAAGGATGCGCCAACACCGGGGGTGAGAAGGGGTTTAAAGGCCGGTCAATAAGACGACGGTGAGGAGCAGGTCAGTGTTAGGACTGGCGAGATTAGGGGGTGGTCCTTGAACTCTAAGATCCAAACAAGGGTCTGGTTGAGTTAGCGGGGTGACCTACCGATGATGGTTTGTTTTTTTAGCGCGGCTAACTGGTCAAAGGTGGCTGGATTTGTGCCGCAGCTGTGATGGTGGAGATTTGTCACGTTCAACGGTGTGGGATTCAGTGACGTCATGAATGGAGCAGAGCTGTAGAGGATGCGTTGCGTGAAGATATCTAATTGCGTGCTGGAGGACTTTTCTTTTTTCTTATTCTTTTTTGTTTCTGAAGGAGCAAACTATGTGTGAGAGACGTGATTGAATTCTTTTTTCTTGAAATGTTTCGTTAGATACTTATTAATGAAACGGTGAGTTTTTTCCCTCACGTTTTTATCTCAAAGAAAAAAATTGTTCTGTGAAGCGAGATAAATTAAGTGGCTCATATTACTACATAAGATAGAAAAACAAACTATTCCTACATTGATAATCCTCCAATATCCAAATTCGACCAATAATAAATTACATCCACACAATTAAATGGCTAGATTGATTTGTGTAGTATCGTCATCATAACCAATGGAGTAACAATACGATACAGGTATACCAGCTATTTTTTCTTGAACTCGAGTGTGCCCCCTCACCCTCTCACAATATAGGGCAGTTCAGATCCACTAAAAGTATTTGGCAAAGAAAAAGATTCTGGCATCTATAATTTTAATTAAAATATTTTAATTAAATTAAATATGATAATGCAACACGGCTTTGGGAAAAAATCATTCCTTTACCGGGCGCTAGTCAAAGTAGTAAAAAAAGGCAAGTGGGCAAGTAGCGAGCAGAGCAGTTAAGGGCTTTGTGGTCATTAACGGGAACAAATAAAGAGGAGAATATATATTAATGTAGATTTCTTCGATTGGTACTTGGACGCGTGATAGCCCAGGTGAGTGTTCTTTTTCTCACTTTATAAGTATTATTATTTTGTTTATTATGAAATGTTGGTTTATTTCTATTATATGGTAAATTATTAAAGTAATTGTTGGGTTTTCTAGAAATTAGAAAATTGTTTAAAAATGTAAATGATGAGATAGATCATGTTATCAAAATCACTGAAAATTACATACTGTTCTTCCGTTACACTGTCATTACTACTGTTATTGTTCATGCCCAGTGATTTATATGACATGGTTAGTAGATAACTTATACCGGGTGGGAAAATTGATAGAGGAGATAACATATGTATTTTGGGTGGACCTAGGATACAGGTTGCACAGCCGACTGAGGGTTCCACTGCAGGGTTCCTAGGGGATGACTGACATCCTATCTGTACGATTATTTTTCACTGTTTTCACAGTGAGATTACTGTTACTTGAGTACCTAGCAGTACAGCCTGGTCCAGCGTCAGGAAATTGAAGTCGTGGTTCTGGGTATGTACTGAGGCTTAACGTATTTGTTTTGAAAATACGTCGCCGACCTTCGTCGCGACTTCGTTTCCACGTATTTTGAGAAGCGGGGCGTGACAGAGTTTTTTTCCAAGAAATTTAATACATGAAAATCAAATTCCTAAGAGATGATACTACTGCATTTTACGCATTAAGAGAGTGTTATTGGTTTGGGATTTTTGGATTGGGCTCAAACAACTTTTAGGATTTCAATACCTGGGGTTATTAGTTTGGAATTGAAATTTGGATTTGAAATTTGGTGTTATTTGTTACTTACTAGTACTAAACTTTAAGGTCTAATTTGGCAACACAGTTTCTGAAACCGAAGTTTCATTTAAGTTAAAATGAAGCTGAGGCTAGTAACTATACAAATCTCACTTTCTGAAAGCTTTTAAAACTGGGATTTCGTTAATTTTAGTTAGTGTTTGGCAAATCCAATTTCTCTTTCTCATTTAGTCTTGATTTGAAAAAAATCCACTCAAACAAGACCTCAGTTTCATAAGGCGTGGAGGCTTTCCAAATCCTAGTTTTAGTTACTCCATTTTGATTTCTTTACAAGGCCCAGCTTCAGTTTCAGTTTCCCTATTTTAAGCTTAAAACTCTTGCAAACCTCAATGTAAAAAACTTAACTAGTTAACCTTGTTCCAAAACGAGGCCTTAGATGGACTCTTGAAGTCTCACTTTCATTCCAAAATTACATAGTTAAGTTAGTATATAGCTCTAAAAAGATTTCTGAGGATAAAATTGTGGGTTGAGTTGCTTGTTGTTGGATTTTGTTCAAGTGGTTCTCTCTCATTCTGTCTCCTGGCGAATGAGTACATACTATTAGATATTAAATTCAGCACATAGATAAAAAGGGTGTTATTAGTTTGGAATTCTTGGGTTCGTTCACATAATATTTAGGACTTTAAATTTTAATGTTATTGATTTGGATGAGATTTGAATTTTGAAATCCAATATTATTGATTTTAAATTCTACTAATATAATTGGTTAGTAAGATTAGTACATGAATTGGAATCCGAGGAGCCTAGTTTCAAGTCCAAGCTGAAACATGTGGAATTTTTACTTTTTGAGAATGGACTTTTTCTCTGAACTTGGATTCTCCGTCCACCACCCTCCAAATTAATCATAATCCAATTACTATAATTAATAACTATTTAATTATTAAAACTGATTTATGAGAGATTTTCTCTGGTGACTCTTTCATATAAATTGTGTCCGTCAGTCTCTCTGTTTTCATCCGAAGAGAGAGAGAGAGAACAAGAAAGAGAACAGCCGGTCCTCTTTTCCTTCCAGCCTCCTCCTCCTCCTCCTCCCTCTTCTTTCCCCTCCTCTCTCTCTCTTCCTCTTTTTTCTTCCTCTTCTTCGTTGGGTGGAATCGGTCGGTTTCCATCGCAAAACGTAGTATGCTAGTAGATATTCAATTAGCCCATTCAGACCTCTAGGCGCAGGCTAGAATAAACCGGCGCCGGCCCTAAAATAAACGTCAACCCCATTAATCTATTTTTAACAGGGCCGTCGGCCGTGGCTGCCAGCGTCAAAATCGGTTTTCTTTGGACCGGGTTAGGCGGCCCGCAGTGGGCCCAACTTGTTGTCCTCCCTTGTTCCTCTCGACACGAGTCGCCGGAGAAAGAGAAGAGAGGGAGAGAGGGCAAGAAAGAGACGGGCTGAGATCAGATCACTGGAGAAACTGTTGAGAGGGAAAGATTCGTTGAGATTTGAATCAGATTCAGATACCACGATGAAACGAGACTGATCGAAGCTACCCTCTGATCTCCTGCAATCGATCGCCGATCTATTGTTCGCCGTCGGCGCTGTCGACGATTACATCCGATTTCGCGTAGTTTGCATCTCGTGGCGGTTCGCGACGATCGATCCCCTATACATCGAAAAGCCCCAACTCCCATGGCTGATGCTCACCTTTGACGAGTTGTCGACGGAGCCCTGCTCCTTCTACCGCCTCTCCGACGACAAGATGCTCACTTTCCATCTCCCAGAGGTCCTGGGCTTTCGAATCGTGGGGTCCAGCGGCGGATGGCTGCTCTTGGTTCACAACTCCTCCGTCATCCGCCTCTTCAACCCCCTCACCGGGTCCCGGATCGATCTCCTTTCTCTAACCGCGATTCCATCGATAGTTAAATACGACGAGGACAACTTCGGAAAGGAGTACACGATCAAAGGCGGGCTCCGCGGAATTCTCAGCACACACAAGAGGAGTTCCAAGGATGTGCGAGACCTGCAGGTACAAAAGGTCATCACTGCTACAGTGCTACGGTGCCCAACTCCATGATGATGATGGTCTTCATGATCGTTCCAGGTGATTATGGCGGTGGCTTGGTGTTTGCAAGGGTAGGAGTTGATGACAAGTGGACCGAGGTGGATCAGTGCACGCATTGTGAAGACATGCTGTTCCACAGAGGCCTGCTCTATGTTGTAGATGAACACGGCAAATTGCAGCCGTTGATGTGGGCCCTCCGGCCAAGTCACATCGGTTTTGGCTGTGACGGTCGATAGCCAAAGAGATTCTCTTTTGCCGCGGTGGTCTCTTGTAGAGATTGACGGAAATTTATCAATCATTGTTAGATATCTTCATTTTAGGAGGACTATTTCTGTTAAAAGAACGCAAAGTGTGTGTTGGTGTGTTTAGGGTGGATAACGCGCAAGGTGGAGAGTGGAAGTTGACGAAGATGAATAACTTGGGTGACTGGATGTTATTCTTCGGCGCTGGCTGCTCCATGTCTTTCAATGCAAAGAACCATCCTGGATAGAAAGGGAAAGGGAACCTTATCTATTTCACTAGCACTAGCTTTCTCCAGAGCCCTATCCGCCACAGTGGCATTCATAATTGGGCTGGAGAAGATCTGTTTGTCGAGGCGTGGCGTGTTGGAGATGACTTTTGTGTGTTTCAACTTTGAGGATGGAAGCATAGAATCCGTACCGTACTGTCCTCATAACTCTAGGTTTGTTTGGCCTCCGCCAATTTGGTTCACACCAAATATTCGACCGTCAAATGTGCAGTATCACGGTAACTTCGGATATACTTTTTTTTCTTTGGGAGTTGCTAGTTCTTTTGTTAAATTAGATAGATTGTTTGAATTATGTTGCACGGACACGGCCGCTCCGGCATGGACACGACATGCGGATATGTGACAAATTCTTATAAACACACACGACACGTGACACGACACGGCTCCATGATAGGAGTGTCCGTGCTACATAAGTTTGAAGTATGGAGTTTTGATTTCACCTAATATATATGTTTACCTGTTCAACACAATGCGCCTTTTTTTTTTTAAATGAAAAGTATTTTTTTTTTTTTGAGAATTGAAATCCATCAAGTAGCTGTCTTTCATAAGTGTTGTGGATAATTCTCGGAGTTAACCACGTACCAATTTGTAGAGATTGATGAGTGAAGAACATAGATCAAAACAGAGCAAACACACAGATTTACGTGAAAATCCGAAAGTGAAAATCACAGAGAAAGAGAGGATTCCACTATAATTTAGAGAAAATTACAATGGTGATCTGTTTGATCTCTGCTGTGCTGGGATTTCTACTCTTGATTGATCGCCCCCCCCCCCCCCCCCCCCCCTCACGTTAGAGGGGGTATCATATTTATACAAGTATGTGTCATTGGATAGGATTACATAATTCTCATCTAACTAAATATCTATTTGATCTCAACTGCTTATCTTGGTGGCGATTGGAGGAAAATAATTTCTCGTTTTGAATTGGTAGAGGCATATTCGTCTTTATCCAACAACATATGACGTGGTGGATCCACTCTCGCTTTTGTAACCACTGAATTCAAATAGATAGTCAATCTGGAGATAAGGTTGCACGAAACTGATTCTATCTCCTATGCTTAACCGCTTGAATGACTTGGAGTTTGGATTGAATTAGGACTTTTCTGTTGAGATTCTTGAAATCGCCCCGTGTTGTGTGATTGCTTGGGTTAGCTAGACCGCATCACGCTCTCGCAGGCAATCAGGGCTCTTTGTGTCGGGACACTCGGAGAGCTCTGTGTCGGGGAACTCCTTGTGTTGGGGTCTCGGAGAGGGGCCTGATGGTCACAAATTCATGTAGGAAGCTTGGGTCGAGCGTGGGCTCGGGTCATAGAGAGGCTTTTTTCTTGGGCCCGCGCCAGTCCTGCTGGTATGTGGAGTTGACACTCCTAATGCGGCGGAACACGTGTCGTGATCGTAATGAGGATTAGAAATTCGACCACTACAGATGCCCCCTTCACCACCTCCTTAGAATCTCCAAGAGATAAGGGAGAGCAGGGGAGCAGACTAATCTCATCCTCCCAGGTGACCCTTCTTCGAGCAGTCGAAGCGCCTTCTGTAACTCGCAAGAGATAGTTGAGGAAAATTTCGTACTCAGACTTTTTTTCTGAAGGTTGGCGCAGGAGGGGATCTGGTCATTTATTGCGCATCTTTGAGGACTTGATCTGGCGCGTTGTTGCTTGAAGACAACTGACGAATTGAATGTCGTCTCTTCGAATCCTGAAGTCAAAATGAAGGAGATCGTGTGGCAGTGACAGTTGATATTTTGATGACACGACATGCTGAAAATCACGGGATATGGACCAGTTACATGGGACTGGGGTCTTGACTGGGAAATGTTTTCTCCCTTTCCCTCAATAAATTGAGTGAACTCCTGAAATGGAATCTGCCTCTCTTCTGGAGAATTCTCTATTTTGAATTTCTGGTCTGGTTGGTTGTGTGATGTCTCCTTTCTTCGTCCGATGGAGGAAAAAAGGGAGAAGATGAAGTGACTGATGGGCTCTTGACAGAATGGAGCCCGGTCGTAGCAGAACATTAGTCTTTGGGAATGGCTCATCACAAAATATTAGTTTTTGTGACGAGGCCCTATCATCGGGAAGAACAGGCGGGATTCTAGCTTCAACTTGATATGTTCGTCTGATCTTTGATCGGATTGATTCAGTCTTCCTCCAGGGGTGCAAAATTATCTCTTCCTAACGACGTGTCCGAGGTAGGAGTCGGTTGCATTGGATGACTGCGGCGGTGATCCCGATTCAATCACCGTCTTTTATGTCATGTAGTCTCCACTTTGGTCAGAAGCCAGAAGGGAAGCGCGAGTGCCTCGTTCAGGATCATCACCGGGGGAGCACTCATCCTTTTGGAGCTCCGACCTCTTTCTTGAGACACAGGGTCGGGTGATGATACCATCAGCAGCTCGCGATTCTCTGCCTGAGGCTTGTGGCGCAGTTTGTGGCTTCGGGTGACTTCCTTAGAGTTCTCGGTATCATCGGCTTCCTAGGAGTTCCTGGTGTCATGTTGTGGCAGCTTGGCTGGAGGAAACTGGAGTTATCTGTTCGAGAATTACCTCACTGGTGCTATCGTGGATTTCCCGAGAAGCCTTCTGATGTGGATGTCGGGAAGGATGGTGTATCTGTATTTCTTTTCAGAAAACTTATAGGAACATGATGTAATCTCGTGTTGCCTGTTAGATGTAACCATGTAATATTCATGGTTCAAAGTCTCGGTCTCGGCCGCCGACTCGGCCGGCACCGAGACGGATCGGTCTCGGCGACTCGGATCGGACTCGGGCGATACGCAAAAAACGCTACATAGAGCGCCAAAAAATTATGAAAAAATCATGACAAATCATAAAAAAATGTAAACATCCAAATTCATGCATCACATATTCAAAACATATCACCTAACACTCAAAACATAACGTGAAAGCATAAATACAAGCGTCGTCGGTAGAAAAATATCAAAATACATGCATAATATAGTAAATTGCACAAAATAATTCATAAGTACCTGCTAATATAGTCATTTCCACATTGAATTACGAGGAGGCTCCAAATCATCATTATCATCTGGCCCGCGATAAGTATAGAAACCAGGCATATAGTTTCCATAAGGATAATGATATGTAGGCTGAGATGATTGGCCAGAGGATCCACTATCAGAGTAATATGGCGGTAGGGGTTGTGCAATATCAGCTCCATGGTGATAATACCCAAAACCTCGATAATCAGTGCTGCTAGTAGAGTATTCACCAGTGCTAGAATAATCAGTGCCAGAATATTGGCCAGATGTCAAATCCAACCCATGTAAATGGCCTTCAAGACTATGATGACCATGTGAGTAGTTATCATGTCCACTCGAATAATCATCGCTAGAACTGAATTCGACCAACCGATCCAAATGCCTACGCTGCTGTGAAATCCCCGCCCGGCCTCCATGATCTGTATCTTGTGTGGCATAATATTGTGAATCCCATGTTAAAGCATCATCTCGTTGGCTTCCACCAACACCATGAGTCTCTTCAACATTACCACCATCACCACCATCACTGCCGCCATCACCCTCACCACCATCACCCTCACCACCATCATCGCCACCACCATCACCGCTGTCATCATCACCGCCATCACCATCATCACCGCCACTTTCGTCAGTATGACGAATACCTTCATCTAACCAACTTAAGTCATCTGGTGGTAACATCGGCTGTTCTCCCTCACGAATCCACTCATCCAAAATATCATCATCATTGAAAATATTGTTCAGATCAATTGGGTTGTAATAATCATCAGTGTCGCTTTTGCATGTCAAGTTTCTTACTCGCAACCGCATATTGTAATGCACATATACTAGTTTATGCAACTTTTTCATTGCCAACCGGTTGCGCAGTTTTGTATGAATTAGCGACCACGTACTCCAATTTCTTTCACAACCCGATGAAGAACATGTTTGGCTTAAGACTTTGATGGCAATTTTCTGCAGATTGGGAGCTTCTTCGCCATAATTAATCCACCAATCAGCTGGAAGAGATTGTTGCACTGCTCTTCTAGTTAGTGAGCTTCCAAATTCTCCAACTCCATCCACAAATAATTTTATCTGTGAGAATACACATCACAAGTGTTAATATTTGCATAACATTATATCGATGAAATAAATAAATTATTATTACCTCATTAATAGCTCTTGCTTGTTTAGTCAAATCTGGCTCCAATCTTTTAATGACCTCCTTTAATCCATATCTCACTTCTGGATGTGTAGAAAAGTTTTTTGAATATTGGAGTGCTGGATTTAAAAAATATGCTGCAATAATGTAAGCAAACGATTGTTATGATATGACAGTTTCAATTTTTAGTCAACAAATATGATTTCTAGGCAAATGAATTACCAGCAGCATGCAAGTGTCTATGCAATTGTCCCTCCCATCTTCTATCAATGATGTCCCAGTACTTCTTCCAGTTCTTATTTGAGGCCTTTATAGCCAATTTTGCTCTATCCATAGCTTCATATATAATAGATAGTGTAGGTTTCTTGTCCTGGTCCACTATCTTCAAGACTCTAACAAGAGAATCCATAATGTTTTGGACCTCTCTTGCCTTCTTCCAAAACCGGTCAGTCAGAATGAGATTAGCAACCTTATCTCGCACACTTCTTCTACTCCTTTCCTTGTTGAATTCACGCCATTCTGTAGTCGTGTACATTCTTTTCAAATCTTGCTCATAGCGAATAAGGCTTTCAATAGAAATAAACTCGGTGGCAAACCGTGTTATACCTGGTCTCAACAAATCTCTATCTTTGGTGTATAGCTTCATTAAATTCACCACTTTGAGGCTATTGTAAATGAATGATGTGATCACCTTAGCATCATCCAATGTCTCCTTGACTGATTTCAAAGAGTCAATATCTTCAAGCATCAAATCAAAATATCTTCAAGCATCAAATCAATGCAATGTGCTGCACAGGGAGACCAAAATAAATGTTTTCTCTTCTCCATCAACATGTGACCAGCTGCTTTGAAACTTACCTCATTATCTGTGACAACCTGCACGATATTTTCTTCGCCAACTTCATCAACAACTTTATCCATTAGCGAGAATATATACTCAGCAGTCTTCGAGATATTAGTGGTATCAACAGAAGTATGGTAGATCATGCTTCTATCACAATAAATCATGAAATTAACAATAGGCTTTCTATTATGAGAACTCCATCCATCACACATGATCGTGCAACCATACTGCGGCCATTTTGTTTTTATTGAAGCAATATATACTCCAATTTCTTTCACTTCCTCCTCTAAATAGAGATTGCCAATCTGGTACCCTGTAGGGCCTTTTACACCTGGACCTGCCTCCGCAATAGTATTAATCATGGCTTGGTAGTAAGGACCACTATCAGCTGCATTGAATGGTATTGCATTGTAGTGAAAGAACTTCGCCACGGATTTTCCAACTTTTTTCATATTCTCAGTTGAGAACATGCTTTTGATTGATTTCTGTTTTGTTGGGAACATGTAAGGATCAATACCACGAGCTGGAATTTCAGCTTCTCTCATAGTCATACTCCGACGCAATCCACGGTTACTCCCTGATCCTGAAGGCTGTGAACTACTGCCACCAATATCAACTCCTTCTGCCGATCTCCAAGCCATTTCACGACTTTCTTTCATGGCTTGTTTCAGTTGTCTTCTTTCAACTCCTTCTAAACCACCAACTTCTTCAATTTCATTATCAGAATCTTCTTCGGTCACCTCATAGAAATCTTCCTCACTTAAAGATCTCATAAGTCGGTCTTTTTTAGATTTAATGGCCGCTCTTTCTTTGCTACCTTCAGAAAGATGTCGTCTCATTATTTGAGATATCTCTTTTGATACTCGCAAGCATCCTTCCACCTGACCGGGTACATGTGCTATATGCTGCTTCAATCTAGTGATACCACCATGGACTTGTTTCCCACAATAATTGCACTTCACAAGTTTTCTACTTCCACCAACAGGGGTACCATGTTCCCATCCAATATCGCGTTGCTTTGGAGCCATACTGAAATTTTAAAAAAATTATCTGTTAAATTAAATTAAAACTAAAATTAACTAAATTAAAAAACATTAAATTAAACTCAATTAAATGAAACTACAATAAATTAAACTAGACTAGTTTATACTAGATTAAGCAACACTAACTTAATTACCTAACTTTAATAAAATAATTAAATTACCTAATTTAATTACAAAACTTTATTAAATTAAATAAACCTAAATTAAGTTAACTAAACTAATTTAAATTAAATTAAATTCAATTAAATGAAACTATATTAAATTAAGCTAAACTAATTTATACTAGATTAACCTACAATAACTTAATTACCTAACTTCAATAAAATTATTAAATTACCTAACTTAATTACAAAACTTTATTAGATTAATTAACCTAAATTAAGTTAAATTAACTTTACCTAAACTAACCTAAATTAAATGACATTAAATGCAAATTAATTAGAGAGAGAGAGGAACAGAGAGAGGGAGAGAGACGGAGACAGAGGAGAGAGAGAGGAACACAGTGGAGGAGAGAGAGAGAGAGACAGAGGGAGAGACAGAGAGAGACTGACAGGGAGAGGGAGAGATACAGAGAGAGAGAGAGTGCGACAGAGAGAGAGAGAGATACAGAGTGATAGAGAGAGAGAGAGAGTGCGACAGAGAGAGAGAGAGATACAGAGTGAGAGAGAGAGAGAGTGCGACAGAGAGAGAGAGATACAGAGTGAGAGAGAGAGAGAGTGCGACAGAGAGAGAGAGAGATACAGAGTGAGAGAGAGTGCGACAGAGAGAGAGAGAGAGAGATACAGAGTGAGAGAGAGAGAGTGCGACAGAGAGAGAGAGAGATACAGAGTGAGAGAGAGAGAGTGCGACAGAGAGAGAGAGAGAGAGATACAGAGTGAGAGAGAGAGTCCGAGAGAGAGAGAGAGGGAGAGGGGGAGAGAGAGTCCGACAGAGAGCGAGAGAGAGAGAGACAGAGAGAGAGAGAGAGCGCGCCGCTGCAGGCCAGAGAGAGAGCGCGCGCCGCTGCGGCCTGCGGGGGAGAGAGACAGAGAAAGAGAGGGAGAGAGAGGCACAGAGGGAGAGAGAGAGAGAGACTGAGAGGGAGAGAGGGGAGGAGTTACCTGCGACGGCGACGGCGACGGCTACGGCGACGAGGTCGGACGGCGAGGGCCGGAGGGCGTCGCGGGGGAGACGGCGAGCGCGAGAGAGAGAGAGAGAGAGATCAGATCTGATCTCTCTCTCTCTCTCCCCGAGCGGATTTAAAGGGGAAGTCACGGGTGGCCGAGTCGACCCGGATCGGGTCCGACTCGGACCCGACTCGGGCGACTCGGCCGAGTCTATCACAACTCGGCCGAGTCGCCCGAGTCGGGTCCGAGTCGGACCCGATCCGGGTCGACTCGGCGATCCACGCGTGACTCGGGCCTCCGAGTCATACCGGAGGCCACCGAAGAGTCGTATCCGACTCGGCCGATCCTTTGAACTCTGGTAATATTAGAAGGACCTGAAATGGGGGCATTTTTGAAATAAATAAATAAATACTTTTGTGTATGGAAGCACGAAAAATTGTATAGACCTTGCCTGTGTTTGTCTATTGATTTGTTTTGGAGTGGCTGCTTTCTCCAGAGGGCTGGCAGGAATGTGGCAAGTTTTTCGAGTGGGGGACCCCATCCACAGTACCCATGCATATAAACTCTGAGTGGGGAAAATCTCGCGATGGAGCTCTTCCGAGCATGGTGGTATTCCCCGCGTCGTAATATGGATGGAAGGACCTGAGCTTGGTGGTGTCGGAGTGTCGCGGAAGTTTGAGGGCGAGCCTACGTTGCTGCCTCCGAGTGAGGGAATCCCATATCGGAGCGTGCAAACTGGTATTTCTTTCCTTCGGGGAGCACTCGGACTGTAGACACTCGAGACTAGTATGTCAAGCGGATAATCCAGATAAGAAAACCTCATATATATATACACACACACACACACACACTCACACATATATACCCTATGCCATGAGTAGCCATGGTTTTGATAGACCTGCAGAAAAGGTGCCTGAGGTGGGGATGTCACCTAACAACAGATTAGATGCGTTGACTCCGAATTGGGGCCCCAATTGGATTGGAGTGACAATCTGGTACCTTCGAGTAGGAGTAAACCCAGCATAAGAGTTGTCCTCCGTGTGGGGAAAATCCCACATCGGAGTTGTCTCCCGAGTGGGAGAAATCCCATCATCAGAAAATGGATAGAAGGACCATGGCAGAGGCAACTACTGGGGGTTCATCTACCCGTAGATTCAGATGAGGGGAGCCCGTAGGCTAGTGTTTGTGGTCCGGCTGGGGGAAATCTCATTTGCGGAACATTAAACGGGGCTCTGAGAGGGAGAAAGCTCTGCGACAGAGTGGGGAACTTCGAGGGGGAGAAATTCCACAGTGGAGGGTTTAGACTCCTATAGGATAGTCGAGAAAAAGCCCGGGCCTCTGGATGGTTGGATTGCATTGGATGGATGGATTGCACTGGATGGATGAACTGCACTAGATGAATGGCGCTGGATGGATGAACTGCAATGGTAAAAACATAAAATTATACTTTATTCAAAATATTGAATACATTTGAATTAAGACTGGAAAGAAGTACAACCCTGTGCGTCTAGGACTTAGGCAGTTAATCGACCACCTTGTACTAGGTGTTAAATGTTGCTCCCGGGGAGGTCGAGTGTTCGATTGTCGAGAGGCTGCTTCGGGAGTGAGAATGTACTTTTTGAGGAAGCCCCGCTGGATGAGTTCTTCCAGGTACCTTCGAAGAGCCCAACAGTGGACGGTTCGGTGCCTTTTAGAGTCGTGGTAGGAGCAGTATTCCTCCGACTCAGGAAGTGAGGGATTTGGTTGGACTGGTCTCGGGCGTCTCACCCATGACTGGTCTTTTAAGGTGTTAAAGATCTCATTGATCGGGAGCTTCAGCAGAGTGAGGCATTCCACCGGCCTGTAGCATTGCAGCGAGCTAGGCGAGAGAACCAAGAGTGCTTGCCTCTTATAAGTAGGTTGCCTCTGTTGTCAGTCTTTAGCACTGTCGGGAACATCGTGCGGAGGCTTCGACTTCCCTCCACCATTGCCTGCTTTCCTGTAGTGATTGGAGGAAGCCTTCGCTCATTTTTGTGACGTTGTGCTTCAGGAGGTGCTTGTACTGGGAGTAAGTGACTTGCAGCCCGCTGTTAAACGCAAACGCGGAGACTTCTTCCCCGCAACTGAATACTTTAGTTGGCTTTGAAAAAAGTTGATGTAGATCTTGAGACTGTCTTCTTGATGTAGAGGAGGTGATGGTTATTCTTCTTAGTGTCTTGACGAGATGCGTACTAAGTGAGGAAGACTTCGATCACTTCCGTAAAGTTATGGAGAGAGCGCGGTGGGAAGGAGTAAAACCAGTCCGAGGCCGCACGTTTCGTACTGGAAGGGAAGGTGAGACACATGACTGAATTATTGTGGGAGTAGATTACCGTCTTGTCTCAGAAGTGACGGATATGCTGGGAGTTGAGAACTTTCTTGAGAATTCGCACTCCCGGATCTCCTCATAGAGAGAAGATACATGAAGTTTTGCTATCGCAGTTGGGTGGTCCAGCAATTTGGCTTCTCCGATCCGTTTGTAGATCAGCTCGTCGAGGGTGCGGAGATTGGGAGATATATTGTTCTTGGGCCTGCCTCCTGTCTGTGATGCGTTGTTTTGGAGAGTTGTTATCTGAGTTTGGAACTGTTGGTTGAGCTGCCTCAACTTTTCTTTCTCTCGGATGAAGTTCTCGTGGTCGAGGATCATCTTCTCTCGCTCGCGATCAAATCATGTTTGTTGTTTCTTCATCTGCTCTCTCAGCTCATAGAACATCTGAAGGAGTTGGTCCTCGTGATGGTGGAACGCTGTTGACCGGTCCTTGCGATGATGATGAGCCGGTGTCGTTGGTGATGTGCGATCGACTCTCAGCCAGTCCAGGAGTCGTGCCTCCATTGGTGCTGGCGGCTTTCTCCTGGTCGTGATGGCCTTGTGAACGATCGTATGCTTCTTTGAGGCCTTCTTTCAGAGAAGTCTATTTTGAGGATAATTTGGGTTGTTAGGAGAGAGTGATCTTAAATGTAGAGACTCAGATCTTAATAAAAGCGCCAAATACTGTGGATGATTTTCAAGGGAGTTAACCACACACCAATTTGTAGAGATTGATGAGTGAAGAACAGCGATCAAAACAGAGCCAACACACAGATTTACGTGAAAACTCGAAAGAGATAAACCACGGAGGAGAGAGGATTTCACTATAATTCAGAGAAAATTACAATGATGATCTGCTTGATCTCTGGTGTGTTAGGGTTTCTAGGCTTGATTGATCGTCCCCCCTCACGTTGGAGGGGTCTCATATTTATACAGGTATGCGTCCTTGATAGGATTACATAATTCTCATCTAACTGAACATTTATCTGATCTCAACTGTTTATCTTGGGGGCAGTTGAGGAAAATAACTTCTCATTTTGAACTGGTAGAGGCATATTCTTCTTTATCCAACAACATATGTCCATCTGTCAACGTGATTGATCCACTCCCGCTTCTATAACCACCGAATTTAAATAGACAGTCAATCTGGAGATAAAGCTCCACGAAACTGACTCTATCTCCTATGCTTAACCTCTTGATTGACTTGGAGTTTGGATTGGATTAGGGCACTTCTGTTGAGATTCTGGAAATCGCCACGTGTTGTGTGATTGCTCGGGGGTAGCTAGGCATGCATCACAATCTCGCAGGCAGTCGGGGCTCTTTGTGTCGGGGAACTCCTCGTGTCGGGGGTCTCGGAGAGGGGCCTGATGGTCACGAACTCATGTAGGAAGCTCGGGCCGAGCGTGGGCTCAAATCTTAGAGAGGTTTTCTTCTTGGGCCCGCGCTGGTCCTGCTGATATGTCGGGTTTTGTTGGTCACTCCTGATGTGACGGGACACGTGTCGTGATCCTAATGAAGATCAGAAATCTGAACACTACGATAAGGCAAAATATTGTAGCAATCATTCATTAAGCTAAGCAAATGCAATTAAAACACTTTTTACATTATTACATGAATAAAAAAATAAAAATAATAAGGAACTTCAAAGGTTTAGATGGATGTTAACCTATCATGTAGAATATTTAACCGTGTCAATGTACCATTTATCTGCATAATGAAGTTACTATCAACCACCATTTCTCATCTTTTTGGGAAGGTTAATAAGATTGAGATTCTAATTTTACTAGCTTCTTTATCTGAATCTTAGCTATATTAAGATTCTAATTTTTAGGTTTCTTTTAAACTAGTTCAACTTAATATGGAACTATATTTCTATTTTTTTTAAAATTTTAATTAAGTAACTTGCAATGAATTTAAATCTATTTGTTCAAATGTTATCTCACAGCTATCGGTCTAAATGAGCTTTATCTAATTATAATAGTAGAAATGTAGTTCTTTTGGGGGAAAATGTAGGGAGAACAAAGTATTTAGAACTGGTTTCTACTTATTTGCATATAAAAGATTTGATTTGATTTTAAAAATTGTGATTATTAATAAAATTTAGATAGAATGTGAATGTATTGCTGACTAGCTAGATAGACTTCAATATATATACCGGCTTGCATGTTGTTTAACTGATTTCTAAGCGAGAACTCTCTTCATCTTGGTCATCATGTAACAGATTCATTCTATGACGTGCCACCAGAGTTGATGATGGACACGGCACCACCACCTTTCTCTATTGGTATCACCTCCCCTAATTGGGCACTTTGCGGGGAGGAGACCCAGGCTTTTTCCCCTTCCAATTTTCAATTAATTTTATATCTTAAAGAAATTTTATACATGCATCTTTAGCACCTTATTCTGGTTTTCTAAATCAAGTTTGTTACATATCCATATCCATGCTCAGTTTATAGTGTTATAATTGTGCTGCCAAGAGAAATGGAAAAAGAAAATTTTCCAAATGCCTGATTAGACCATAATTTTATTGCCTATTTCTAGTCGACTCCGTTTCAGATGCACAAGTCTTTTAATATTCATTATGGTTTTACATAGTGATTATATATAGAAGATTCTAGGCACTCTAGCTATGTGCATTGTTTATAAGAACTGTAAATTGTATTGTAGTTGTGTACTGTACTTCAAATATTGGCCCACTGTGACAAGGGACTACTAGAGATTTGAATGTGGGATCAAGCCAAGAAAATAATGGGTTGCAATTGTCGATATTTGAGAGCTATCACATAATAATCCCATATTTGTACAATTAACATTGAAGTTCACACTAGGGACAAATTTTGATGTGGGTGTATAGGTATAATCTTTTAGGCCAGAAAGAATGAACCAAGTTAAAGTTCACATTTGGGAAACTCATGTACAAAGTAAAGTTTCAACTTTTAACATGAAGTAACTAAAACATATCCTGCCATTTGGTTCTATTATCTTCTTAAATCAAATTGAGTGGGTATGTTTTATAAATACATGATAAATTAGTCGAGAAAGTTGTGTTTAGTTAATTTGACATTGCCATTGGAAACTAATGGGTTGGTAGATATGATGACAGTAAAATGGCTCTTGGGTAAAATAATAGGCTGAAAACACGAGGAACCAACTGCTGTTTTGTTTTGTGATGGACAATACATCGTACCAAAATGAACCATGCAGTTGTTCTTGTAACTGTTTTAAGGGATAACATGCTACATGCAAAAAAAATTCATTGAGATTCACTTTTAATATATAATTAAAATTTTTTGTCGTGCATATACTTTAAGTTATTATTGACATAAGAGAAATGCCTGCAGGTCTATGTTTATGGCCATTTTAACGAGTCATACGAGCATCTAGAAAAATCCAAATTATTATGTGTTATCAGCGAATCATATGTTCGTGCAGAGTTATTTCATCCTGGTGTCTATCGTTGTTTTACAACGTCATATACTCCTGGGATAGTAAAAGTTTCTCCGAGTCTTGATGACGGTACATCAATTAATGACAAGTGGGATTTGGAATTCCATCTTCATCCTTGTCGTCGTCTTCCTCCTTGTCAGCAGTCTTTTGGCGATGAGCTGGCTCCCTCGGAAGAAGGCGAAATCGAAGAAGGCGAAGGTGATGGCGATAAAAGCAGGCACAGTTCCGTCAAAAGAAGGCGGTAACAGCAGGCATGTCTGTACATATATCGGGCACCACAGCACTTGGAATGCATTATAGGCATATGATTACAAGCAAGAATCCACTCTTTTTTTTTTTCAAAAACAGAAACTGCATTCACTTTATGCAGTGTTCTTTCGAGGTGGTGATTTCCTTGTCTCTGATTTTGCGATCTCTTGCTTTTATTGTATGGAATTGTTTATTGAGGTCTTATGGCAGAATCTATTCAACTTGTTTGAATGCATAGAACTTGTTTGAATTGATTCTGAATGCATTTATTGAAGGCAATTTAATTTGCTGAACTGTGTGTTTGTTAGCCTAAATAGGTGCCCTCACAGAGTACAGAGAAAAGAAAGAGAAAAAACAGAAAAAAGAAGAAGAAACCCAAGCTCCTCCTTCAATATTTCTCTTCCTTTGAAGCAATCTCTTTCCAATAGCTTCGGCCGTTTGTTTCATGCTAGTGGGTTGCAACAAACCCATTTGGGGTGTTTATTTGGTGCTGCAAGTGGGAAGTGTAATTGTTGCTCACTTGCAGCTTAAACAATTAATTTTGTAGTTATGCAACTCTTGCTTACAACTTATTTTGAGCCCAAACAGTTAATTTTGTTGTCATGTAAAGTCTCGTTTGCAGCCCAAACAATAAATTTTGTGGTGATGCAAAGTTAAAGTTTTTTTTATTAAATTAATATTTTTAATTAGATTAATATTTTTAATTATTAGACTAATCTTCTTTTATTATTATACTAAAGTTTTTTTATTAATATATTAATATTTTTAATTATTAGATTGATCTTTTTATTATTAGATTATTTTTTTAATATTTAATATTAGATTAATATATTTAATATTAGGTTAATGTTTTATATTATTAAATTAAATAATAATTAATATTTATAATTATTAGATTAAATTAATTATTAGATTATTTTTTTATTATTAGATTAATTTTTTTTAATATTTAATATTAGATTAATATATTAATATATTTAATATGAGATTGATGTTTTATTAATATGGGAGGGTCTTGTTCCAGCCACCTATGTCAAACCGTAATTAGAAAAAAACTCACAAAATTTAATTCGCTCCAGCCACTTTCTTTTTAAAAGAAAGGATGGGCGATGATAAAAGAAAGTCGATCGCGAGCACGAACAAACGAGCTCTGCAAAAGGTCGATCCTAAAAAAATTTAGCGCAGGGATTCCGCCTCTGAGAGCCCCGGGAGCGCGCTCCCCGCCCCCTTCCAATCCCCACGATAACCTGACCGCGTATCTCGATCCGCGAATTAATTTGCACCGGGGTTAGAGTTGAGAGATAGCAACATCGGAGGAGATGTGGAAGGGGTAAAAGAGGAAATGAAATTATATAAATAAATGGTGGTTGAGGCTATAGTGAAAAAAATAGGAGATGAGTTTTTTTTCTTAATTATGAAGGGAAATAGGCGGTTGTAACGAATTTTTTCTATTAATATTAACTATAATAAAAATTAATATTTTTAATTATTAGATTAATATTTTTAGATTTTAGATTAATTTTTTAATTATTAGATTAATTTTTTATTATTATTAGATTGATATTTTTCTATTAGATTAAAGTTTTTTTATTAGATAAAATTTTATTATTAAATTTAATTACTTGAAATATATACTTATGTAATGCAAATCCCACTCACAACCAAACATCATAAGTGACAATATACTTTCTCACTTACATTTTCATATTATCAATAAAATATTTTAAAACTTAGTTGCGCAAAAACCATTTGCAACTGCAAAAGAATTTTACAATTATCATTTACGACTTACAGCCCCCTTGCAGCAACCAAACAACCCCTTTGTGTTCTTATATATTTCTTTCATAGAAAATAATTTTACTGAAATTGCGGATTGGAAAATATTATGGATTGTAGTACTTGATTTAGAAAACCCCAGGGGAAGGAACAACCACTAATAATCTTAAAACATTTGGAATTGCCAGTAATCGTAAATAAATTCAAACTGTGTTGAAGAGTATATATTCTTTTTCGGTTCAAGATATTGGTGAAAGAGGTAAAGATATTTCCAAATAAATTTAATTGTTGGTAGATATAAATCAAACTAGAAGTATGGTTTTTTTCTCCTTCCATTTTTTGGGTTCCGGGATTTTTTTTTTTTGGGATTGCTTATAATATCGGAAAAAGAGAGGACAAAATTAAATCAGAAGCATGTACTTATTAAATGGATTCTTCTTGTTCATCTTTTTTATTCCAAAATATATATTGGATTGCTGATAATCGGAAAGGAGAGGAATAAGTTTACACATTAACTTTTTGAATTATCAGTGAACATAGTAAAAGAAAAGGTCAAAATATATCATATAGCACCTCTTTTTTTTTTTTTAAAAAAAAAAAACTTTGGGTTCAATACATCTATGAAAGAAGAAAAGCTATCTTCAAATAACTTTAGTAGTGCCAGTGAGGCCTGACTCATTGGTAAAAAATTGAGAATGTATTGTGTGGAATTCCAGGTTCAAGCCTGGATTATGACTACATGTTAAAAAATAAATAAATAAATAAAGAAATAAATTTAATAGTTGATAGATAAAACTCTATATTAGCAGCGTGAACCTGTGGATTCTTTTTCACGGGGTGATGATTAAAAAAAAAAAAAGATGAAAAAGAAAAAGGGAAACCATGCTTTTCCTTCCTTTTCAATGGGACAAGAAATTGAAACTATAAATTTGGAAAATTAATATGATGAAATCCTACATCTATTAATTAAAAGAACAACTTCAATTTTATACACTAAGATCAAACACACTATTATATTTTGTTTCATGCTACAAGCGATAAAATATTACAGTATCAACAAACATGCCTCCCGAGCTCTACGGCAACTATTTTCCTCCTAACAAGAGAGAACTAGAAAATTCAGCTACTTCCTTGCCCAACGTTTGAAAGCAGAGTCCTCACAACCTTTATTTTGCAGTCGCATTTGTTATAAAACCACGGATTTTGACGTGAAGCCCTTAACTTACCACAGCGAGGAATCTGTTTTAGAAAGTATATTTGGAACAGTAGAGCGACTTTGACTAGTTTGGATGCATAGAGAAATGAGGAAGTAAGGCCTCATTTTTCACTTTCATTGCCCATTCAAACACACAAAAGAAAAATGAAAAAACTTCTTTCCTTTTCTCTTTTTGTTTTACACTTCTTTTTTACACTTCTCTTTTACACAATTATATTATGGTCATGTAAGATCATGTAAATCTCACTTGCATTTTAATTACAGTCCAATATTTTTTTATAATTAATTTTAATTTTAATATTATTTTACGGTTAACTTTGTGATGAATTTTTTCACTCACCTTCTATGTTATAATCCAAACATTGAAAAAAATATATAACATTTTTCAAATAACACCTCCCAACTTCCTCACCTAACCAAACAGCCGCTTAGGAATGAGATTTGATTCCTTAACTTGGCAATCTCACATGTCATATCAGAGTTTGGTTGATAAATAAAAGACACCGTTTCTGATAACGCATTGAATCTGTCTAGTTTCAATCAACCACAACTAAGAAAAAAATGCAAATTTCAAGCACACTGAATTTGTAAACCATACCCAAACAAAAAATCTTTGAACTTTCTGGCTGTAATCAAACTCTGCGCCATTGAGAAGCTGCAGAAGCCCACAGGGTTACTCCCTCAATCTTATTCCGTCGAGCATTCCAGAAAAAGCAAAATCAAATGTTGTGTTCTTTACAACATACTCGCCTACTATATTACAAAATACTCGGGTACCAAGGTAATGCCAGTGCTGAAGCAATGCAGTGTTATTGTCTCAAAGAATGCTAATGTTAGTAAGCTCTCTGGAAGGCTATGAATCAGTGTCTCGCACCTGCTCCTCAGACTGCCATCACTACGGCTGCTTCTCACCCCCATCAATGGCAGCAATAGAGGAAGAATCACGAAGCACTCCATCTAGATGATCCATACCAGCACCCCTGAAAGGATCAGCCTCACTAGCCACACCTGCCTGATCAGAGAGAAGGCCATCTGCCCCGTCACTCTCTCTGCAATTCCAACCAAAAGTTAGTAGAAACACCAAACACCTAAACCTACTAAAAAACTCGGCGTATGAACTTATCCTACCTTTTACAACAAAACTGAAACTTCACGATATTGCTATCCTGTGATTGACCATCCAAAGTGAGATAGACATCAACCATCCCAGGTTGATCAGATTTGACCATAATGGAATAAATGTTGTCGCGTTGAACAGAAGCTAAAGGCTGAGTGCATGAATTGCCAACTTTAACAGAAAACTCTTTCCGATCCGGATTGTCATTAAGAACAAGACTAACCTGCATTGAACATCAAACATACCAACAGGGATTCAGAAGGTGTTGTCATTAATAGATTTTTGCTTAGCAATGAACATCAGGAATATCAACTGGAATAAAGAATGTGCTGTCATTATTAGACACCATTTAAAAGAACTAATGAAACCAAAAAAAAAACTCCAAAACAGAATGGAAATATAGAAAATAATGTGGCGAATTCCACCATCTGAACAAGAAAACTATCACTGGATATGCAAATTGAACCAACGATGCTATTTCCAAGACTATTGTTTATTTTAAAAAGAACATTCCAAGTATAAGAAAAAACAGTTTCAACAGTGTAGAGAAATCTAAGTATGCAAACTTAAATGAATAATGAACTGAAAGGGAGAAATAACTAGAGCAACGCAAAACTGTGACAGCATCAAGAAGGAAAAATTCTATTTCATCATAATCTGAACAAGAAAACTATCACTAGATATACAAATTGAACAAACAAATGCTATTTCTAAGACTATAGTTTATTTTAAAAAAGGAACCTTGCAAGTAAAGGACCAAACCATTAGAAAAGACATATCAATTACAAATACCAAATATACTGTACAGGACCACTAAAACAAACTTGATTATTCTCGAACTTCCAGTAAAGCAATATTAGGGAAGCTACACCAGGCAACATACAATTTATGTAAACAACCGACTAGATGTGGTTTTATTAACAAAATCAGAAATTGCAACAACAATGAACATATTCTTAAACCCTCCCACAGCCTTCCCAATCTTGTAAGTTATAACAAAATTGACAAACCTATAAATATAGTTGCATATATAACAATCAATTATATGAAAGAAAAAAAACTCTTATGGAAACAAGTTTTATGCTATCACATAAGCAAATCCCAAGGTAAAAACATAATCAGAACATCTCAAATTCAGTAGCTAGATTTGATCAGAAGGTATATATAAGAAAATAAAATTGCTTGAGCATGGTATCATATTTGCATGTTTACAATATCTACAAATTTCTTGCAAATTCCAACATGTTGGATAAATCATGAAAGGTAAACCAACACTAGAAACACTCACATAGAAATAGTCATATATATTAGTGAAAAAAGGTTCAAAGAACAATAGAAAATGGAAGAAATACCTCAGTCTCAGTTCCACAGAATGCCGATGGCGGTTGGATGCTCAAAATAGAAAAAGGGTACTGAAATAGATTTTTAAAAATTGATTTAAAAAAATACATGAAGAGAGGGAAAAAAAATACTACACCTTATTTTACAAAAGTGTTACCTGGGCAGTTTCAACAGCCTCCCAGGAGAAAAGAGAATCTAATTGAGCATTCATCTCTTTACACAACTCAAAGATTGCTTCCGTATACTCCTGAACTTTCTCCGGTTTACGTTTCAGAAGGGGTAATACTTCAGAGTCCAGCATATTAACCAAATTCTCTTGAATCTCCACAGCTTCTTTCATATTTTCGTATGTCCTCACAGCTTCTGCTGCCTCATATTCAGCTTGTTCTGCTTTAGCAATTTCCTGAGCGGCAGCAGCGGCAGCTTCTTCGGAGCTTGAGAAGTTCATTCTAGCAATACATAATAACAGCATCAATGAAATAAACCAAAAGCTTAATAAGTCTACAAAACAGAACTAGAATGCACATCATTAGTAATGTAAAGAATTATTTTTCTAATTTAAACGTACAGGTTTTGATATTTGACCTGCTATCATCAAGATAAACTGCTAACCAAATCAAACAAGTCTTACGGTTCTGATCTAATCCTAATGTGATTTCGAACTATTTTTTTTCTAAACCCTGTTGAAGACCAGATTCTGATTAATTGAAATGCAAAGAGAAAAATCTTAACCAGAACTTGATACAGAAATAATTTGAGTTTAAATCTGTAACAAGATGGAGAATGAAATAATTAAAAGAAAATCAGACAAAATAATCATTTCGAACACTAAATCATAAACAAAAATAATCAACAAATGATTAAAGAAAAGATTGAAGCTAAATCACATAATAGAAAAAGTTATATCATAAATTTTCAAGAAAATTTTTTTCTTGAACAGCAACAAAAACCTAAGAATCAAACCCTAAAAACCAAAACCTTCTAGCTTTTGATCGAGAAATCCCAAAGATTAATGTAAAGAATCCCCAACACATTGCTCAGATGCCGGTAATCCCCGCCAAGGCATCAGAACAGCAATGTAAATCTAAAATCAAACTCTGAAACTCTATAGCCAACCGATATCAAGAACGGTAACTACGATTAGGAACCGATAAGTAATTGAGAAAATATAAGAAATTAGATAAAATGATGAAATGCAAATTAAATACTCTAATATTGCGTTAATTCTTGAATGACAACAAGAATCTAAGAATCTAACCGTAAACCACAACAAAATTCGCAATTCCAAATCCTAATTCTATTTTCTGATCAATAAAAAGCATAAAAGTTTTACTAAATTCTTGAACGGGCCTAAATTAAAGAACCAAATCATAAAAACCCTAACATGGATCAAGAACAGAACAGACATAAGAATCAAATCATAACCTAGATCAAGAACAGAATAGATCAAAGTTGCTGAAATAGAATTCAAGAACAGATTATATACCTGAATCTTTCCCAACCGCAAAAAGCTTCAATCTCACAGCACTAACCCTAGAAAATTTTGAGGGGAAATTTGGAGAAAATGATTGGATTGTTAAAGAGAACGTGTATTTATAAAGAAAAACGGCGGGAAGTGAGAAATGAGTATCGGGTTAATGAAGTTATCGGGTCGGGTCGAATATATTAGGAGTCGGAATCAGTACCGGGTAAATCAAGTAATCGGGTCGAGTCGGAGAATGGGAAAATAGTCGGAGTCGAGACCGCGTAAAAAATCGGATAAATTAAGGGGGAAATCTAATGTTCTTTAAAAAAAAAAAGAAAAAAAAGAGGATAAATAAATTAAGAAAAACTTATAATTGTAGATCTCGGGTTCTAAAAATAAATGGAGAAACCAGGATAAATTCATAAAAACTTATGAATGGTTTTCCTGAAAAAAATAATTAAACGAAAGGCTGAAGAAAATGTGAAAAAGAAATAACATTACCTTAATATTCAGCAAAAGATACGGCCGCGGCCGCGGGCCTGGCCATGACCATGGCCACCAAGGCCATGATCATGGTCAGAGCTAAGGCCGCGGCCATGATCGCGGAACGAGAGGAGGCATGGAGATAAGATGATAGATTTCACGGGAGAAAGAGGAGAACGGAGAGAAGTGGAACAAACCCTAGCCCTTAAGTCTATAACATGTGTTTCGGTATTGTTGATCTGTACCGTTTGCTCTATTTTGCGGAACGGACGGTCGAGATTTAATGGGGGCAAACTTGTAATAAATAGTGCTTGCTACATAAAACATGCAAAAATTGGCCCAGCCCATTATTAGACCCACTGAGTTTATTTCTCAATGCAGTGGTAATTGATAACCCACGGGCGTAAGCCTCCTGAGCACAAGGGTGGGCTTTAGCCCGGAGATAATGGCCCATAAGAAATGCTGAGTTCTGCTTTGCCCAGCAGAGTGTATTGACAACCTCAAAATCACAGATGCTTAGATTGCGAAACCATTTTAGGCTCGCCCTACATATTAAGAGCTCGAATGTCAACATTTCAAGCATTTTCACTCACTTCCTCAAAATATTTCTATTTTCAATCTCCTCTAATTCAAAACGGCCGACGAGTTATGTTATGTATCAGGTCCAACCCGAGAAATCACAGCATTGTCAGGAATAAATAAATGTTCCATGATCATAATAATCCGGGCAGAACCAGATGTTAGCTGGGCCGGCTACAACCCATCTCAATTTTTTATATATTGTCTTAGACTCTCTTTATTTTAATTTTCTTTTGATAATTTATTCATAGTTCTACCCCTCATTTAGTGGAGAATATTGTTTTATTCTTTTGACAAATTCATATATTACACAAGCATATATTATAAAAGATTACAGTCCATCCTAAAATTTATTTCTGAGTCCGCCCATGATACAATTTCACTGGGAAAGAAAATCTAATGCGTAAGACTTTGTTAGGAGGATTGATGATCTGAGGAACAATCACATTGGCACTAATATTACTGAGTACATTCAGTATTTCACTTCCTTGACACTAACAGAACAACTGATTATATCCAAAATGAATGTTTGATGTAATGTCAGTATAACTTAAACGATCACTCTTGCAATCAGTTACTGGACTGTATGCAGGTCTGCCCCAGAGTAACAGGGCATGGAAGACAAAAAGGTGGGCTTGGACTGGAAAATGATTCACTGGTTGGCTCCAAATTAGTTTGATTTCTCAAAAGCATGTAATCAAACATGTAACATCCATTAAGAAAAATACTAAAAGGGTTTTTCGGATATATCACCCTAAAATTATTTGTATTTAGAAATACCAACACCCCAATCATCGAATATAAATTTACCTTCTTAAAAGTTTTAGTTTCTTTGAAATTAGCCCACAGATCTTCATATATAAAATTTACCTTCTTAAAAGTTTTAGTTTCTTTGAAATTCTCTCTCAAATCTTCATATATAAAATTCTTGTGTGATGTTTTAAGAACTGGGAGTACAAGTACAGAGTTAACCATTAGTGTGTAAGCCTGCTCTATTAATGAGCTAATAATGAAACAAATTCTTTATAGAGTCTGAGAAATACAATATCATGGTAACAAGTAGAGTTTAATCTGTCAGGAATTATGTCCGAATCTATCGTCAGAGGTTTAGTATTAACATGACTAAAACTCTGCTGGAAATCAATGGAATGTAAAGTTACTGTTAGAGGTGTGATATTAATATAACAATATTAATTTTACGATCTACGCAACTTAAGTGGACTTATCATTCTATTAGGGAGAATGACAAGTGGAATTGGATTTCTTGAAGATCTATGGAGATTTTTACCGTAAGAGATGTAATGTTAACGTGACAGATTTGGGTTTACAATTTGAACAAATTGATTGTCAGAAGTATGATATTAACTTAACAAAAATATGTGCTAGAGGTGTGATATCAACTTAGCATCACGAAAGTATCATTTTTATTGAGAAAATCGAGAGAAGATCATTGTCATAGGTATAACGTTAACTTAACAATGAATTGCGTGCTAGAGGTGTGATGTTTAACTTAGTATTTTACATATCGGCTTTGAACAGAAAGCTTAAGAAAAGATCATTGTCATAAGTGTAATATTGACTTAATAATGAAATAGATGTCAGATTTGTGATATTAACTTAACATTAAATGTCTCGTTTTCGGTGAAAAAATCGAGAGAATCGCTATCATAGGTGTACTGTTAACTTAACAGCGACTTATATTGCAATATGAGCAATTTTGGTCAGAAATGTAGTATTAAATTGACCGAGAGATTCTGCGATTTGAGCAGTTTGGTAGACTCGCCATCTTATTGAAGAGGACTGACAAGTTGAAATTTTGGTGAGAGATGTGATGTTTACTTGACCGAGATTTGTCTACTGTTAGAGGTGAGATTTTGAATATAACAGTATTTTGAGTGGATTTGTCATTCTATTAAAGAGAATTGACAAGTTGAAATTCTACCCCCTGAGGATACATCAAAGTCTTACTGTCAGAGGTGTAATGTTAACATGACATGTTCAATCTGTAATTTATTCCACGGGAAAATTGAGGGAAATCACTGTTAGAGGTTTAATGTTAACTTAACAGTGGATATGACAGAGGTATAATGTTAACTTGGCATATTTGATACGTGATTATTTCGCTGGGAAAACAGTTACGGGCTTTTTGTGGTCCTACCATTCCATAGATGAGAATTGGTAAGGGATTTTGGAGGGGAAGGCGGGATCAGGTCTCTTAAAGTTTTTAGCAAACCTTCAGATATCAACAGATTTGGTATGCCTTTACCAACTACCATTTGAGTTGGGCTAGCCAGGCTATTCCCCTCAGCATGATAAGTTGTCGAGAATTTTTCGTTTGGCTTAAAAGCTAATTTTTTTCCTCTATCCTTGGTCGTCGGAGGCGTCGGATTGTTATTCCACAGATAACTTCTAAAATCCCGCTAGGATTAAAGAAGTATAAACTCTATGGGAAATTTGTAGGGAGATTGGCGTTCCCTTTGAGTACTTATTTGATCAGAGGTGTGATGTTAAATTTGATCAGGGATAGTACTTATTTTATTCCATGGGGATGACAAATACCGATGAAATTATTTAGACTGTTCAGAGGTAACTGATGAACGTGACAGTCGTAAAAGTCTGATCACTTATCTGCCCAATAAATTCAATGTTACATGCTATTATAATCTTTCTGACTTACTCTTGCAATTATTTCTTTTGCTCGTTGCCTTGTAAGACTAGTTACTTCCAAGTGCGACACTCTGCTACTCCCATCTGGGCAAGTAGGGAGGTTTGCAGATTATGGCGATATGTCTCCACCAGTATGGTCTGGGTCAAAGAACACGGAATGTCATGCTCTGAAATCTTTCAATGAAGGCCTTAATTGACTCTCCCTTTCTCTACTTGGCTGCAAGGGGAGTTAGCATGAAATCACTGAATCGTCTTCAAAGAAAAGAGCCAAAAATAGCTTCTCGAGGTCGATCATGTCTTGATTGAGCCAGCAGGAAGCTTCATGAACCATTCAAAAGCAACTCCCTTGAGTGTGCCAATGAATAAACGAACCAAGATAGTGTTGTTTGATACTACATTACCAGTTTGGGATTTGAAGTAGTATACATGCTGGTTCGGTGACCATGTATCGTCGAAAGTGTGAAAGGTTGATGCTTTGAATTTTGGAGGGTAGGGTGCCATGTCCCACTCTACTAGGTAGAGTCGGACTATCCTTACTTCTTGGAGTTCATCTCGGTTGGCGAGAGCTTCGAGACACTGCTCCAATTTGCTCATCCTTTTAGAATGATTGCTTTCATTCTCTAAGTTATCTTCCTCTTCAGATGAAGATTTGGGAGATTCAGAATTGGAATTCCCTTCATTCTCTGTATTTGTGAAAGATAAGCTCTCCCCTTCCTTCTGTTTGTCCTTATATTTCTTGGACGGAGTCTTGGCCTTCGGCTTCTGTTGCTCCTTAAGCAATGTGGCCAACATTTACTTAAGGCAGTCGATAGAATCTTGTTGATTTCGAATATTATCGAACGGCTCCCGCTGAATTCGGGCTTGGTCTTCGAGTCGCTTGATTATTTCTTCGAAATCTCTCGTCATGCATGTAAAGGCGGTTCTCCCCAAGCTGGAATTCGAAGACTGGAATTCGACGATGACAGAGTGATCGTCGTTCACCTCAACTCCCCTAGCCAACAGATTATAGTCGACTAAGGCAACGGCTCCTGTGCGGGTCCGAGTGTGTCAGTAAACCCCTTTAGGTTCGATGAGGGCATGAAGATCGGTCAGCATCTGACTCTTCACAATGAAAAATAGAATGAATTGAAGCAAAGATGAACTGCGTGATCAGATACAATCCAAATCCCAAAACTGAATCACCATGACAAATTCCTTGTAGTAATTTGTTTTCCTAAGGTTTCACTTTCTATCACGTAAAACTGTGTGTTCGCTAACGGGTCAGAATCAGAACACAAAACAGGAGTTTCATTACATGTACACGAATATCACAATACATATCAAACAACTAGGGGGTAGTCATAAATTTGAGTTGCAGTAAAAGCTATAATATTCGGGGAATAAGAATAGACAAAAAATCAAATCAAAGAGTTTTATGTAACAAGTTAAATAAGACTATATAAATAGTTCGCTCTGAGCATAGAAGTGAACGACGTTAGCTAGATCTTATTCTAGCGCCAATGAGCCTGAAAGAACTTTCAGGTAGAAGACGTACTCGAGTCCACAAGCCACGTGTAATTTGAGAGAAAATCTCAATTTAATTGATAAAAACTTGATTAAAAAAATTAAACAGCTTTTTTATAACTTACAAAAGAGTACTACTCCTAATAGAAAAGTATAATCTATTTTTAAAAGAAAACTAAAGATTTAAAAGAGTTCTAACCTATCTATATGATCTAAATTTAAAATAAAGAAAGATAAATTCAATCGGAGTACAACTTAAATGCGAAAATAAAATCTTAAATAAACTCAAATTTGAACTGATCTTGCCTGACTTTGCATCCTATATCACTATCTTCAAATTACTAGAATATTCGCATGTGGTGAGGCCCTCGGCAAGAGTTGGAATCTCTTTGATAGAATCTGTGAAAGCTTTGATCTGGATTCAAGTTCATCGAAACATTTTCTCCGGGTGATTCTAACAACCATTTTTTCAAGCATATCGCACTTCTTCAGAAGGACTTGTACGAGCTCGACTTCTTCAGATCGTTCCTCGATGAATTTGTCTATCGACATGGATTCCAATCCTGTCATAGAAAAGCATCTCGTTCCCATAAACTCCTTTATCTTGATGGTCTTGAGATTCTCTACTTCCGAGTTCTTTTTTACATTCAGTTTGTCTTCCAACAATTCTCTTCTAGCAGTTGTTAGTTTTTCAGAAGACGACATTGCGAATATGTTCCAACTATCATCATCGGTGTTCAAAACAAGATCTTCAAGATGTTTGGAGCTCTTCAACAAATAGACCATTCCGAGAAGGTGCCAATTGCCTCTGACTGTGAGTTCCAGCTGCGTACAGCTGAGTTGCAGAGGATTTTCACCTTTATCTCCCGTAAACACAAAACCTTGCAAAATAAACATGAAATTATTCAATGTGTTGGTATTAAGCATCTTATGCAATTAATTTGAAATAAAACATCTTCTGAATTAAATTTTAAGAAGGAGCAAGTTGGTAGTACCTGAATACACGAGTTAGAGAGCTTTAGTGATTTAACACGAGAAACCCGACGAAGAAGTCCCACCAAAATCTCGACCTCGCCCTCATTGTACAGACCCCAATCGAAATCAAAGCTTGCAGAGGCCAGCGATGCCGTGTTCTTCATAACGTAACTCTTTCGAAATTTTCTAGTGATTGTCAGAGACTGTAACCGGGGAGCAAATAGCTCAAGTTCATTCTCATCTGGTGCGATGGACGTAACAACATCTTGTATACACAATCTTTTAAGATTGGAATTGGATATGTAGATCTTGAGGGGACAGTTTCGGTTGCATTCTCCAAGATGCATGTCCTCGAGAACCGGACAACCGGAGGTCAGAACGTCAAGTTCTTTTGCATCTAATGTCATCCGATGCAATCGAAGAGTCTTGAGAGAAGTAAGGCTGACAGACGGAGGCAGATTGAGTTGGAAGGATTTCAACTCCAACTCCACTAAAGACTTGCAGGAATACACCAAGGAGTGGAGCTTTGCAGGAAAGAGGGTATCAAGAGCAAGAACGCGGACATTGTGCCTGACAGCAAAGTGGATCCAGGAGTCGACTGGGGGTTGAGTCGGAGTGCACGGGGGGCAGAACCGGAAGGTGTGGACGGCAGGGGCGCTGTAGAGAACTAGTGCGAGGTTGACTTTATCCGGCAGCCAGTTATTGAAGTCGAGGATGGGAAAGGAGGTCCAGAAGTTGCGCCAGCGGCGAGAGAGGAATGTGGTGGCAATGATATCCTTGAGTCGAAGGCATGAGAGGATTTGTCGAAGGACGTCGTCGGGGAGGTTGCTGATGAGATCGCTGGTGCTTGTGGCTTCATATGCAGCCATGGTTGACGTATTGAGGAACTGAAACTTGCGGAGAAACTTCTTACTGTTGAGCACAGGTTTACAGAAAGCACTGCTGTTTGCAGGGAAACTTGAAGGGTTGGGAACAAATTTATAGAGCACTTCCGTCGATTTTGTTGTCCTAAGAGTAGCAGGATTTGAATTGCTAGTACGAGTCCTGGTAGCACTGGAATCTGTAGGAGGCAAAGGACTAGAGAAAATTGATTCCGACGTCAGCTAGGAAACTTGTTGAGATTCTAATTGAGAGAAAAAGGAAAGTAGAATACTAGCCAAATTCGTAGTGCAAGGAAAAAAAATTGAAATTCTATAACTAGAAACCAATCATGTAAGGATTTCAGTTGAGGTTTTCAGTATGATCCGACCCGAACTGGGAATATCAAATTAAGAAAAATAAAATATAAAAGGAAATTCATTGAAAAGTTCTAAATATTTTCTAATTGAGAAAAGAGGAAAATTATATTAGGATTGAAAGAAAAGAAAATTTCTACAAATAGAAAACCAAAACAAGTTAGGATTCAACTGAATAAAAGCGACAAAAAAATTTGTACTAGTGGCTTGGCCCACTAATAATGATAATATTTAGAAGTGGTGAGGAGATTTTCCAAACTAAAAACATACAGAGGCACTAAGAGGTAGTTCAATTTCGCACCAGACATTTTATTATTTTTCTTTAGAGTTTCTTTACTCCGTTAGGGTCAGGATTCATTTTCCCACTTGAAGCTATAGTGTAAACCTTTGGGCCTTTCAAAAAAAAATAATAATAAAGACAACATTGCATGCGTGCTTGAAATCTGTGTTATAAAGAATGTCAGATTGTTTTCTAAAATAAAAAATTGTAGAATAAATTGAAATCTCAAAACTTAAAAACAAAACTTTATGGAAGATGTGTTCTGAGAGAACTGAAAACAATGTTCAAAAAATTTGATTCTACCACATGATTCATACAAAATAATAATGAAAATGTTGAATAAGTCAAAACCTTAAAGGGAAAACTCCCAGTGTGAATAAAAAGTGTACAACAATCTTTTCTTGATCTTTCTACCAAAGTCTTAATTAATCACAAGAATTTCTCAATCTACCAAGTATATAGTTTTTTTTTTTTTTTTTTCCCACCGCGTGGCCAAACAGCCCCTTGCCTTTTCATTAAGAAGTACTTAACGAAACAACTCAAGAATGAAGGGTATAAAAATATACAACGTACAAATTTGAACCTTTAGAGAAAGGAAAAAAAAAATACAACAGTGGTTTACTAAAGCTTCCAGCAGCGCCAAGTCCATGGTGTCGTGGCGATCAGATACCACTAACTCAAGTCTAACACAACCCATTGTACTCCTCGTAAGTGATCTCCATCATTCTCACACCATCTAGTCCAGCACAAAAGAAAATCCCATCTCCTCTCCTCTCGGATAACCTATCGCCAATGTGTTGAATAACCTCGTCGGTGCAACTCGTCGATCAATTGCGATCTAAACTCCTCCTGCTTGTCCTCATCCAGGGTATTCCATCCTTTAATGAACTCTTCAAAAAGAGGCGCAACTAAATACCCATCTTCCCCAAGCCCAACAGAAGAGTCCCAGACTCTCCACAAGCCTAGTAACCAATGTGCTGCCCCTGTTGATAAAACCCCTCCTTTGCGGTGCCACAGGAGGCATTCGGTTGTTTCTTGAGTGATTGAGATTAGATTTGGAGGAAATAAAATTAATATCCAAAAACTAAATTTATCAACCCAAAACTAACTTAACGAACTCAAAAACTAATCTTAACCACTCAAAAGATAATCCTATGGTTCATGCGCTCCCTTCTCATCTTCTCACCTAAGCCAACTTTCTCAGCGGATCTCCACTTATATATATATATATATATATATATATATATATATATATATATATATATATATATATATATATATATATATATATATATATAGAGAGAGAGAGAGAGAGAGAGGGAGCTGATCCCTTAAGAACGATTCTCACGGATTCCTGTGAGAACTTTCATGTGGGTCGTCGGATCTGATAGATCAAATCAAATAAAACCAGATCCCTATCAGGTCCGACGGTTCACGTGAAAGTTCTCACATGAATTCGTGAGAACCGTTCTTAGGGGATCAGCTCACTATATATATATATATATATATATATATATTATATATATTATATATATATATATATATATATATATTATATATATATATATATATCAGAAATATGTATATCAGCCGACAGCTGAGATTTTCTCTCAGCCTGCGTGACGTGGGATAATATTTATCACACCAATAAGTTGCGGCCCGCTTATTGGAAGAAGTTAAACTGCTAAATGCCCTTCGGTAAAAGGTACTTTTCCCGCTATTGTTTATTATTATTTTTTTCCTATTTCTTTTACCGCTCTTTATCAGATTTAGGGTTAACTTTTCTGCCATAAAGTTGTTTCTGAAAATAGTGATATCCACTTCCCCTGACAATTTTTCTCATTTTTATTTTAATGTCGACGTCGGAGCAGTCCACTTCCCTTGCCAATTCTGATCGCAGTCGTAAGCGATCTCTATCTCCCGATCTAAATATGGATCATATATCATCTAGTTCAATTTTCTATTAGAATATTGAAAGTATTGAAGGGCTGATCAAGAGGTTTTATTTTATCAATTTTTCTCGCAATTTCTTAAATTTAGAAGATTTTTGTGTAGCGTATATGTTATATGCGATCTCAGTCGCACTTATTTAATTTAATAGACTAAAATTTATGAACTGCGACCACTAATTTAATACACTAAATTTTACTAACTGCGATCACGGTTGAAGTTTGTATTAAAAACATTTTTCTCGTTGTCAAAACTATCTTTATAACTGCGACCTTAGTCACAGTCCTATCTTTTATAGTTCTGACACGTGTCCATGTCAATTATATCTATCTTATAAACTAAATTTTAAGAACTGTGACTTAAGGTCGCAGTATATACTAATGAGAGAGTTGTAAAGTTATTATTCACGTTTTTAAAAAATTTAGACATACAGAAAACTGCAACTACGGTCGCAGTCTATTATTCAGAAGTTAAAAATTTCTTTACTTCTACGACCTTGGTCACAGTTTTAGTTATTACAATTCGGAGGTTTGATATTTAATTATTTATTTTATTTAGTTTAGTAATTTATTTTGTAGGATCTGAATTCACATGGAGAAATATTTGGAAGCTCAAATCTGTTTTTAGGGAAACAGTTTTACACGGATGATGAAGCATACAACTTCTACAATTCTTTTGCAAGGAACAGAGGTTTTGGCGTGAGAAGAAAAGGAATAGATAAGTCACGGAGTCCTCCTTCTTTTCTTGACCAGAAGAGCATCCAAAGCTTTTTCAATTGATATTTTCTTGATCTTCTATCATACAAATATTTAACTCACAGCAAATAAATGAAAAATGATTGAAGTCAAGAGGTTTTGTAAAAATATCGGCAATTGAAAATCAATGAAAGTATAATCAATTTCAATATCACCTTTCTCATAATGATCTCTAAAAAATGATATCAAATATGTTTGATCTCATTATGTTGATATGCATTCTTGGTCATATGAATAGTATCAGTATTATTTTAAAAATCTTAATATGATCATAATGCAAATCATAATAAAGGAGAGTATCTTTCATCTAAAAGACGTGGGCACAACTAGCCCCTGCGGCAATATATTCTGCCTCAGCTGTTGAGAGAGTTATAGATTTTTTCTTAAAAGACCCTGAAACAAGATAATTTCTTAAAATTGACAAGTTTTACAAGTGCTCTTCCTATTCACGCTACAATCGGCATACTCGGCATCCGAATAATTCATCATGTTAAATTGTTCAGTCTTCGAACACCATATACCTATACCAATAGTGACCTTAAGATATTTAATAACACTCAAGTGTAACTCTTTAGAACGTGATTGAAATCTTACACAAACACAAATACTAAACATATTGTCTGCTCTACTAGCGTCAAATAAAGCAAACTTTCAATCATACTACGATTAATTTAATGTCAACATTTTTATCTTATTCAACCTCATCAAATATGGTTGTAGCAGCCATTGGATACTTGCTAACCTTCATGTTCTCTAACTTAAACTTCTTGATTAGCTCTTTTATGTACTTGGTTTGGCGCACGAAGATTTCATCGCTCCTTTGCTTGATTTGGAGTCCAGAAAAATAGTTGAGCTTATCCATCATTCTCATTTCAACTCATTTTGGAATATCAGTAATTTCCAATCTAAAAAGTCTGTTTGGAAAGTAAAATCATAATTTTTATAATCATGGTTTTATCAAAATATCAAGAAACTTGAAATATTCCAAATCCAAATCAAAACTTGTGTTTTCATTTTGAAATACCCACTTGAGAACCCGAAATCCGCACCCGACGCGTTTAAAAACTGAAGGTGTTCCGGGTTCGGATTGGAAATCACAGAGCGCAGGGAGTCGAAAATCTTGGAGTCAATTTCCGAAACACTTCGAAATCTGTGCCAGTGGAGAGCGTATCGGATGAGTGATTAGGTCGGATGCGGGTTTGGGAAAGTAGCGGGTCTAGGGGAATAACGGATATGCTCTGATTCTGCCTCAATTTTTTGGTAATAACTGAAAACAACTGATTGAGAGAGAAAAAAGTCTCTTGTAGTTCTTGAAATTAAAACTGATCCTTTTCAATTTGATCGAGAGTCTCTCGCTCAGAATTCTTGTAATCCGAAAAATCAAAATTGAATCAGAACCCAATTTTGGGAGAATATCAAATCGTCTACTGTATGATGTAGACTTATAAGTCCATGTATCAGTCTATTGGATTCTAGGTTGCCCACGTGTTGTACTGACCTAGTTTATTAATGTTTCTATTCGTGCTTGAATCATGCTGACTTATTTGTCTTGAAATTGGGTCTCTTATTTTGTGTCTGCTCGTATCAATTTCACACATCTTGTAGTTTCTAAAATAATGGATCGAGTAGATATGAGGCTTTTTTTGACAACAATTCAAATTCTCAAGTTTTATATCGAGCAAAAGGTTTTTCAAATTAGAATTAAAATCAATGGATGAGATGAGTCTGATGAAGATATGAGTAAATAAGGTTTGATTTCATGAAAATTTGAGATCGAATTTTGCTTCAAATTCAGGATAATTACTGAAATCAATTGATCAAGAAAGAGTCTCTCTCTTAGTTTGAATCAACATCGAAAGATGAACGTAAGAAATGATTTGCAGTAATTTTCAATATCTATTCAAACTTCTGTTATTAGTGAATTCCAATACTGATGTTTTCTTTCTTTAGTTATGTAAAATTAATAAAATAGCACAAGAATAAAATCAGATTTGCAAATGAAGAATACATATAAAACAAAGGGAAAATAATCAAAAGGAGGGCCAAGATAGTAACAGACAAATCACTGAAAAATGAAAAATCAAAGAACACGCATAATTCAAACAATCTCATCTCAAATTCACTATCTTCGTCTGTCTAAAAATGGATGAATGAAATTTCTAGATTCTAGCATCTTACAGTGTCTACTTATTTCATTCTGCTAGCAGCAGAACTGTGGACTACCAAACTAACTTCAATGAAACTAAATCAAACTAATTCTAAACATTTGAAGCTGCACACAAATTGAATTTGGAACGACAACAATACTAATTCAGATAGCCTGAGATTGATTCCGTAGAGAAATCCTCCTCACTGCGCGATTCTCGCCGGAGCGGCACCCTGTCGACGCTCGGCCTTCCCTTCCTCCGGCTTCCCCTGAGACCTCTGCACGACTGCATGTGTGCTTGAAACTTCTCTGGGTCGAATTGCCTCCCACATTGTCTGCGTATTGTATATAAATTTAAAGTCAAGACAGAATTTGAATTTAAACGATACGACTCTACATTTGAAGTGACCTTGAACAAGACTCGATCAAAATCTAATAAGATTTTGAACTTACGAACAATTGGGCGCTCCCAATGGCTTGTAACCCGTGGTACCCTTCCGGCTCTTCCTACAGACCAAATTTCAAATAGAAAATAAGTTTTCTTTTATTTTTATTTTAAAAAATTGATTCCAGTTTTTTTTTCTTTTTTCTTGTTTTTTTTTTTTTTTGGTTCAAACAAAGTATTACCTAGAATTATCACCCTGAGAGTCATGCTGCTGACTCGGTTGCTGACGTGGAGGCACATCACTGGCGGACCTCCTCCTCCGCGGCCCGCCGCTGCCGGCCGGCGGGCCGGCATCAGCACCGCCTCGTTGGCATCGGCCGCCCCGCACGTGAGAATGTTCCGGAACACGTGCGAGGCCCGGCTGGAGTAGCTCCTCCTGAACCTCTGCTTCTCCTCCTCCTGTTGCTTTCTCGCCGTGGCGGCGTCGACCCTGAACACGGCCATTCTCCGGTCCATGTCGTCCCCTGATCGATGGTCTGGTTTGACCAGAGAATCTCGGTCCAGCTGAGGTGGCGGTTCGATATGTAGCGTTTCGGGCTGCTCAAGTTTCGGTTCCGGCGCAACTTGACGCAGCTCTGCCACTGCTCTCTCTGCTGGCCCTCTTGCTGTCTTCACTGTCATCTCGCTCTGATCAGAGAGAAATCCGTCTGCTTAAAAAAAAAAAAAAACCCAAACCAATCCATAAATTTAGTTTATAAAAAAAAAAACTCCATAAAATTTAAATAAAACTACTCATGTCAATAATAAATATAAAATAAAGTTGAGATCAATACTGAAAGCATGAAATTGCAGAAAGGAGGCCTTGAGAACGCACGCGTTATCTGAAATTGGAGTGATGAGATCTTCGTCTTTCAGATCCTGCCACACATATCCACTCTTGTACTTTCTATTGTAAAGAAAAAAAAGACAGTTATTAATTTAACAAACCACATCAAATTTATTAAAAACAAACGGCAAAAGAAGTTGAAACCTTTTGTAATGAGTCACTCCTTTCCTCACAATGCCCCCGGCGTCTGAAACATATATAGAAAAATGCGAAGCCGGGCAAAATCAATTAACCGAAGAAATTATATTAAAAAAAAATAAATAGAAAAAATGAGAAGCCAACGAGAACAAAATCACATAACCGAAGAAATTATATTAAAAAAAGGAAAACGAAGAAAGAAAAAGAGATCCCGTTGTTACGATGATGATGGACTCTAAGAAGGTGAGGGTGTTCAACAGTTCCGTCACGGCTAAAAAAGTACATAATATCCACTTTTCTAAACTGACTATTAACTCCTCCACCTCTGCCGCCGCCGAGGCTACAGCCTCTATGCGGTGCTTCCATGTTTCTTCCTCGATAAAGGAAAGAGCACACAACTCATCAAGAGATCCATTCTCTCTCTCTACATGATCTCTACCGTTGTATTTGTAAGAATAATATAGCGACAAAAGTTTGTACAAAAGTTGTGCAAATTAATTAAGAATTAAATATGTGATTGTGCAAATTAATTAAGAATTAAATACGCTGAAGGGTCAATTCGTACATAGACATTAGTATTATTTAAAAGCTACTGCTTGTTTCATTTTAATAACAAAGTATTGATCATGCCGTTAATAAATAACTAATCAAAATCCTAAATTGAGCAACCACACTAGTCCCGAAGATGGGTGGGTCTGTTGGAGAGCAGAAACAATGATGTGAAGGGGAAACTAACAATCAAGAGTGAGAGAGGTTCCATGTCCCAATCTAAATATAAAAATTAGGAAAGAATGTTTCAAAACAAAAGATTAAGAAATTAACTGTGATATTTTATCTTTTCAACATGGATACACACTAACATACTGAAGCCAAGAAGAAAGAGGAGGAGAGTACTTGTTACCCTTTGAACTTACTTCACTGGTTGCCTGTTCTTGAGCTTGATGAGCAGCAGCAGCAGCAGCAACTATTCTCTCAATACAACTTCTCACACAGAGATCTCTCAATCTCTTGCTCACACATCCATGAAGTTTTTATAAGAGCACAGTAGCTGCTGCTGTGATCATCACAGAGACACCGATGACAGGCGAGTGCAGCGTGCCTTGCTGGTCGGATTGGAAGCTCCGGTGCCATTCTGCCGTCCATGAGAAGTAGACAGACAGCGATGTTCCTCCTGTCACCATACAATTGTATGCACCATTAATGACAAACGTATTATAGATACCCACCAACTTAAACTTATTCCACCATTGATTGATTTAAGCACAGGAGTTCCAGTTTGGTGGCATTCCTTTAACAAAATGCTCAGCATATTGATTCAGAATTCTGCACAAACTGTAGGCAGAATACGTGAGAATTAAACAATATCACCCACGAAACAAATATCAATTGTGCCTGCTAAAAACAATAAAACAATAATAAAGATTGTTTGATGTTGAAACAATGATAACTTCAAATGAAAATAAGAGCTACACAAAAGGCTGAAACAATTTAGATTGGATAGCCAAACTGATTCTGATGGACAAAGCAGAATCCAATTCCAGTATGATATCCCCATTTGATTTTGACACACATTTTACACGTAGCCCACTCATATACAACACAGGAAGTAACATTTTTCTGAATTAGACTGAGATTTTTGACTTGTATAAATATTTCCAGTCTGTACATTTTAGCAGTAACTCATGTGGATTCAACCACAGAACGGTGTTGGGTTCAAATCCAACCCCGTCCGGCCAAATCCTTCTGACATGGTATATATTTTAAGTTACACAAAAGCATTTTGCAACACTATGTCTTGATCACACAGTTGTAATCATACCAATCTCATCACTTCATCCAAAGTCTCACCTTGGACTGTTCAATGAAAGGACTGAGACTGCAGACTGCAGCATGCCTCCCAGCTTACCTCTCAATCTCGACAAAGAATACACCAGGCACCCACATGACTCCATTTCTCCAATACTAGCAGATTCACCACCAGGTCGCTGCCCTTCTAAATACCTTCTAAGGCTGGCCTCTATGACATCAATAAGACCAAGGGATGAGTGTGTGTGCATCCACTGAGAGACTATAAATCCAGCTAATAAGCACTGCCCGCCCTCGACAAGCTGGGATATGAAACAGGGCAACAGAACCGTGCAAAAGAATAACACCCTTTTCCGCTCCAAACTGCCATCATTATCGCTCCTGCACTTGACCAGATATTCCTGACAATGTCGAGCAAGATATCCTACCAGACGGCACAAATAAGATAACACCTTACCAAAAGTTGGATTTGTAGCGATATCTTTTAGGACTCCAGATGACAACACAAGAATCAGAAGTTCATAGCAATGGTCAACACTAAGGGACGCATTGCTGGGACTTCCTCCCCCATCTTTAAGTGTAGCTTCAACCACATGCAAGCACTGTAACCAAGGCCCCTTGTAAGGAAGCAACAGCAGCATCTTCAGTGCCGAGAAGCAATCAATTGGAACTACAAGTTTATATAAGCACAGGGCTTCATCTTCATCCAGCAACACGTCGACTCCCTTGGACTTGGAAAATGATTTGTCCAGCATTTCAATCACCAGATTGAGCTCTGAAAGTCCAACAAGCTTTCTGATAATTTCCATCCAGCAACTGTGAAGGAGTCGAATAGAATAGGACTCCTCATCTCCTTCGGTCTTCACAAGCTCTTCCTCCGGAATGTTCTCCCAGCCCTCATTATCCCACTCGTCACTGCTCCAGTTGTTAAATTCTTCTTTAACTGAAGATTCCAGTGTTGCAGCCTTCTCTTTGCTTACCTCCATTTCATTTGAAGAAAATAATACCTCCCATTCCTCCAAAACAGCTTTCAACACATTGAGGTCAGGCAGGGAAGTAGCCATTTCAGATAAATGTAAGAAACAAGAGACTGCTGATTCAAGGGTGGCCAGATCTTCAGGACTGATCTTGGTGTCTGGGGAAATCGCAGCAACCCACTGAGTTGATTTTAATGCTACTAAAGAGCTTGTGATAGTACTGCTAGATCCCTCGCCTCTTTCTGCTGAAGACAGATTACTAGTTGTGAAGCAGGAATGTTCCCATCCTTCCCATGGTTGGACCACTGAAACAAGTTCAGCCGGAAGACTAGTGAGGTTCTGCCCAGTGATCGCCTGCATTAGTTCCAAAGCATAGACACGCAAGTGGCTCTCCAATTGCATATCATCGGAAAAGGCAGTCAACTTGCCCCAAACTCGGCATCTAATCTTGTTAAGGTCTTCTGCATAGTCACCATCTCCCAACCTGCTCAAAGATGAGAGCAGATGATGCAAGTCCTGATGCTCTTCACAACCTCTGCTGAGGTCTAATAAAGATTTTTCCATCAGATATACATAAAGGTCTACCAGATTATTAATCCTTCCATCCAAACTTAAGCTTGTTGAGTGTAGTTCCGCTTCAGAGTATACTTTAGCAACAAACATGAACCCACAACCCGAGAAAATCATGGCTCGGAGGAAACTAGAGATGTCTGCAGTCAAACCACCATTGAGACCCAGTTTAATGTAACCACTAACTGCACTCCACCCGCAATCGGTTGATATTTCATCTTCTGTGACTAGCTTTTTCAAAATCTTGAGACATCTTGCAAGATACTTAATATCCAAGCCTTCTTCGTCAGCCATTTTGATCCAAAAGCTCAGAAGCGCACTAAGACAATCTCTCTGAGCAGAATTATCTGATAATTTCCATGAAGGGCTACAAGATTGAATACAGAGAATGCAATATCTTCCAATAATGTATGGCTGGTCTGCCTCTGCAAGAGACTTGATATATTTCTTGCAAACATTGTAGTTCAGCTCAATTTTCCCCACCATTTCTTGCAACTCATCTGATTTCATGCTACTAGTACACCTGGATTCAATTTCACTCTCCAGGTATGCTAAGCAACATTGAATGTAATGCTTATAAACAGCCTGCCATGACATGAGGCGGACAGTCACTTCAGTATCATTGTAGATGCCGACAAGGACCCGCAACATATCTGCCAGAGCTTCCACGGTAGATGCATTGATGTTGATGGATATTTCTTCATTGATGTGCCCAAAGTTCAAGTCATCTAATCCAGCAATATTTTTAAAGTTCAATTCATTGATGAAGGACACCCTTTGACATTCTTGTTCGAGAACTTTGTAAAATTGGAATGGCTCCAAATTATGCTTCTTATGCTGATGATACTGGTGAGTCAGTGCCACTAATGCTTGATCTTCAGTTTTTCTCAAGCGCATATAGCAGGCTGAAAGGATACCATAAATGTACGCAAGCCGCTGCTTGTTATGACCATCAATTTCTGGGTAAACAACAGATGAAATCATTGCAATGACCTCCTGAGCACATCTCACAATATCCTCTCCAAACTCTGAAATTTCTGTCAGAATATCATCATTTCCCCAATGATCAGAAACAAGGGCAGAACCAAAGAACCGCAGAAGCACCTACAAATTGAATGCAAACATAAAGCAATTCAGTAAGCCAGATAACAAAACAAGGAATAACGCATGCATTTGTTCTGCATGTAGCATATGGGTGTTTGAGTGAGAGACTATTGTGTGTCAGACGCATATGCGGTGTGTGTAGCGGCGTGTGCTTGAACACGTGTGCATTAACTGAAACAAGGGGGCATGCGGGGGCAGCAGCCCCCCATAAATTTTTGAAATTTCATGTGATAGGGGTAAGACATGCTGTTAGTCCAGATTTTGCCCTCGCTTCTCAACTTCCTAAATATTCTCTTTTTCAAGAAAAAGATCTTAATTTAAAAAAAGAAAAGATTTCCTAAATACCATATGATAGTTGTAGTCATTTAGGAAAGATCAATATTATTGCCCCTTCCCCATAGAATAATTAAGTAATTAATTACTCAAATATCAATCAGATTTTCACTAGACCTTCCTTATCCTCTACAATTGTTCAACACATTCTTTTCTTGTCTTCTTTAGTTGAGCAACCAAGAGTCAAAGATGACATTAAAAAAAAAAACTGAGAGGAAAGAAAAAAGAAATAGGACACATCTTGATTGAAAACAAAAAATTTCTACATAGGAAAGACCAAACACGAATTGCTTTTTCATCTTTGAGTCTTCCTTTCTCGGTGCATAATCAAGTCATTTTTTATAATAAGTCCTAGGTATTCAATTCTTTTTGACAATGTGTGTGACTCAATATTTTAATGCAATTGACTTGGTCTAGACTACTCTAAGAATATTTGTTCAAAATTAGAAGAGAAATTTAACTGATTATCATTATCAATCCTTTTTTTTGTTGAGTATTACAATAAATTTTGCATCGTAAAGTTCTTTTGAAGTTCAACACTTTCTTTTCTTGTCTTCTTTAGTTGAGCAACCAAGAGTCAAAGATGACATTAAAAAAAACTGAGGAAAGTAAAAAGAAATAGAAGGACACATCTTGATTGAAAACAAAAAATTTCTCCATAGGAAAGACTAAACATGAATTGCTTTTTCATCTTCGAATCTTCCTTTCTCAGTGTATAATCAAGTCATTTTTTATAATGAGTCCTAGGTATTCAATTCTTTTTAACAATGTTTCTCAAAATGTACTAATTCCATTTGTGAATCAATATTTTAATGCAATTGACTTGTTCTAGACTACTCTAAGAATATTTGTTTAAAAATTAGATGAGAAATTTTATTTATTATCATTATCAATCCTTTTTTTGTTGAATATTACAATAAATTTTGCATTGTAAAGTTCTTTTTAAATTATATTTTATACTTGAAAGATTTATTCCTTTTATTTATACTCCCCCCCCCCCCCCCCCCCCCCAAAAAAAAAAAAACCCAACCGCGAACGAATTCTGGCTCCGTGCCTCTCTGTCTCTGTCTCTGTCTCTGTGTGTGTGTGTGTGTGTGTGTGTGTGAGAGAGAGAGAGAGAGAGAGAGAGAGAGAGAGACCTCGTTGCGATTCAAACCATAGGTATCAGCAAGTTTAACTGCTTCCTTGAGAATGTGCTTTTTCTCTGCCTTCACTGAATCAATGAAGGAAATAACAACAGTCTTGATGTACTCAGCATCCCCTGATAAAAAGCGGGTAGTTTCTATCCCAGGAATTATTTGCTCTAGATTTCTTGCTTGATCAGCTAGGCATTTCTGCTCTTCCAATTTTGTTTTCCACTCTCTCCAGAACGTCGACTGTGCTTTGTCAATTTGTTCCAGTTCATCTGATTAAAAGCAATATGAATTTGTGAAAAGATACAAATAACATTAAGAATCCAGATTGAAAAGACATGTAAAAGCATATGACTTTACCAGAACTAAATGATGGATGTTTCTCTTGAAATTTGTGAATCAACAGCTTCCTTCTCTCATCAGGGCTTGAGCATTCTCTGTGTGAATTTTGAAGTGAACTGTATGCCATCCCTATATTCATGATGCTGAACATCTCCTGATATCCTTCTCTTTGTTTTAATTGGTCCTCTATTATTTCGACACCTTGGAAAGCATCAACAAGATTCAACAGGAACGAGCATCCAAGAACATCCTCCTCTTTGGTTACAGGGGTTCCATAATAGACTTTGCAATAGAGGCAACCAAACCATCATTTGGAGCAATATCATTCCGCGCCAACCAATAGAGAATATTAATCAATGCTTGAGTTCTTATGGAAACATAATGTCTTCTGGGAAGATTTTCTAAATCTGGAGCCGCTCTCTTACCATATTCTTCTTTCGCACTCAACTCCACAAGCCAAGGAAGTTCCAATGCAGCAAATGATAAAACTTTTCTGTTCTCTCTTAAAAGAGAATCCCAACTAACCCCAGCTTCATCTAATGGCAACTCCTTCCCAACTTTGGAAAGTAAGTCCTTGATGTTGTCGAAGTGAACTTTATCACTCACACTTTCATGAAAATTGGTGTCATGTTGTGCACATTTAGAGCTATCTCTTAGATTAAATATATCTTGGGTACTCTGCAAAGAGAATGGTTTTACTGAGGATCCCTGAACAGAAAAATTCGGAGGACTCCTTCCAGTTGAAACCATTAGATTCTCACATTGCATCTGGATATCAACATCTTTCCATGCATGAAGCAATTCCCCAATTGATTCATCATCACAGTGGCATAAAGCAAAACTCAACAGCTGCTTGCGGGAACTTGTATCCACGTTGTCAAGATGGGGACCCCTCGCAATTGCAGCGCACAAGTCCCAGATTGGTCCATGGCCCTTTTTGGCCAAAACTAGACAAAGATCAGAAGCCAGTTGTAGATCACCTGCTACTGCAGCTTCTCTAGAGATTGCTTCTTCCACAGCTGCTATATCATCTGGAGAGTTTAGTCCCAGAAGTTTGGCAATTTCAATGAGTTCCTCCACATTGAGATAAGCTCCAGGTTGACTAGAAATTACCATGTTAATGATTTCCATGGGGTTTCTTATCTGCTTAAACTGCATGGGTAGAAGAGTCACTCCAAGATTTGGAAGTCTGACGGTGAGAGCATCAATGATATCAGCCTCTGCTTGAACGATCTTGCTATTTGGAAAGAGACTTAAACATTCCTTAGCCCTCCAGATCTGCAAAGTTAAATGAAACAAGCGGTACGCAACAATTTCTAATAGAATAACAAGGACAAAGGATGTAACAAAAGATAATTCATATACAAGGAAGCAATTGCTTATGTAAAAAGATGTAATCAAATTTACACGCTAATTCCAATCCTCTTCGGGTTTTTTACTTCTTACCTTATGACATTGTGTTCATTTTGTCATCAAGCTTAAAGCAACAAGTTGCTAAAATCACCAGGCAAATGTCCATTTAAGATGAAAAATATGAGTAGGTGGATTAGATGGTTTAATCTCATACAATGTGCCTGAAATTACTGGATGTATCCACGACGAACAAGTAGGTTTATGATAAATAAATGTCATTGATCTAGTCCTTCTAGCCCAGTAGTTCATCAGTTAACCCTCCTTCTAGCCTCACACAAAGCTACACCTGCATTATTTGAATGGAGAAAAAAGAGGGTGTGGGTGTTCCTTTTTTTCTTTTTTTCTTTGGGGGTGGGAATTGTTGGCCCAAAGGCCCATCACTCTAGTTTTGATGATGATCAACTCATGTAGTTATAGTACTAATGATCTTGTGTTTATTTAGTCTCAGATTTTTGATCAAGATCTTAGTAGGTGCATAGCTTCAACAAAGGATTTAAAGTCAAGTTTTGGAGCTAGCACGGTTTGATTCAAGAGCTTGTGCATCAAGATCACATCAAGTACTCAAGAGGAGTCCAGCTCTATGGATCGTGTTTGGATCAAGTCAAGAAGATGAGAAGATTTCAAGTGAAGACCTTCAAGATCAAGACTTGTGTCTAGGTTTATTTTTATAAGATTTTATTTTTAGATAAAATGTAAAGGATAGAATAGTTGGTGGATTGCTCAAGTATATCTTATATACACACTCTTGAATTAGTTGTTTTTATAAAAGAGATTTCATTTTAGAAAAGACTTTTCATTTTAACAAAATACTGGTTTGGTTTTGGTATTTCCTATATACATGTTTTTAACCAAAACCATGTTTAGCATTTAATGTCAAAAACATAGATATTTCACCATGTATGTGTAGTGGATCATATCCATACACTCTACGCTTTAAAAGAGTTTAAAATATCTTGTTTTTGTATTTAGAGAAGTTTTGGAAAAACCAAGTTTGGAAAAATACAGTTTTTGTTTTTAGCCAAAATTTTCAAGTTACAAAAATAGTCCAAATTGTTTGTAACATGTCTTGATTTTGGTCAAGCATGTTTGATTATCAAAGTATAATATTAAAACTATTTTTGTAGATTTTTCATAATTTTATGGGATTTTATGTGAGCCAAAATGACCAAGTTTTTAATCCCTGAAATTTTCTGTACTGGCTTCTGCCGTTCGACCGGACCGGTCGACCGGGCTTGAAGTCGGTCGACCGGGTCGGTCGACCGACGTGCACAGACGTGCACGCCAGTTCTAGCTGGAGGGCCGGTCAACCGACCCGGTCGACCGCCAGAGAGCTTCTGCTCTCTGGAAAGCCCCGGTCGACCAGGCCGGTCGACCGGACAGAGAGTTTGCTCTCTGTATCCAGGCCACGGTCGACCGGCCGGTCGACCGCTGGCACAACGGTCAGATTTCTGACCGTTGGCCGGTCGACCGAGCGGTCAACTGACAGGCCAACCTGGCTCCAACGGCTAGTTTTTTCTAGCTCTATAAATTGGGGCATTTGGGGGCTGTTTTGATTAAGACTTTTGGAGAGCTTTTACACCAGTTTTTCCAACTCCATTAAGAAGTTTTCTCCACTTATTTGAGAGCAAATATTTCCAATCAAAAGGGGAGTTTATCAAGAGTGTTTTCAAAGTGATTTTCTTGAGCTTTTCCTCCACCTTTTCAATCCTAGTTTTCTCATACAAACACTTGAGCTATTCATTGCTATATCTACCTATAGGGATTTGTTGTGAGAGGATTTTAGGTGATCAAAGTGTTGCGATCACCAAAGTTCCATCTTTGTACTTTGAGAAGGCGGACGGTTGTGTTCGCAGTGTTTCGGGTTCTAGTGAGAACTCGGTGTTTGAGGTGCGGCCTCGACGAGCTTGTGGGCTTGCGGTGTGTACGGGACTAGAGAGTTCAAGGAGTTCAAGTGTGAACTCGCCTTGTAGGTGTTGCGGCACCGAGTGATCCGGTGGGATCGGTTTATAGTGGAAATCCTTCAAGTGTGAAGGCGGGGACGTAGAGCAAGTGTGCTCGAACCTCGAAACAAATCTCCTGTGTTTGCGATTGCTCACTCTCTATCTCTTACTCTTGTTTATATCTTGCATGCTTTTATTGCTTTCATCTTATATGCTTGATATATATTGTGAGCTTAATTGTATATGCTTGGGGATTGTTTGCTAACACTTGTATTCAACCAAGAGAGCCAACGCGACACCTCAACTCTTATTTAGAGGAATCTTGAGGAGTTAGTCCAGAGCCCTTCACGGGGAATTCGGCTACACTCTTGTGTTATACGTGGTGTTTAGTGTAATAAGTTTTAATTTACATTAAATAGTTTTAATTTCGCATTTAGTGACCATTAGATTAGTCATCACCTATTCACCCCCCTCTAGGTGATTTACAATTGGTATCAGAGCCAAGTGCTCTTGATTTGGGTCTTACAACCTAGAGTTAAAGATCCTCATTTTTAGGCTAATCACAATATTTGTACACACACCATGGACTTCATGACACCTCCCACTTTTGACATTCTTAACATCCAAACCTGGAAGGTTAAGATGTCTTTATACCTCAAAGCCCTAGGCATTCATGTTTATTTTGCCACTACTAGAGATTCCTATTGTTTAAATGGCAATAATATTGAGGCTAATGCAAAGGCCATTCATGCTTTAAAGTCAACCCTAAATGAAGAATATTTATCTAGGGTTTCTAATATTGATTCGGCTTTTGTAGTTTGGAACACCATCATCTCCCTTGGCGAAAAAGAACAATATTATGCGGGGAGCGACTCGGATGTTGGAAGTGACGCTTCCAACTTGTGCTACATGGTCCAAGGGGATAACCCCCTTGAGGTAACTACCAAATCCGAGGTAGAAGAGGATGTTGATATGTTTTATAAATGAACTTGTTTCTTTTTGTCAACAACTCTTAGAAAAATATGACATGATTAAAAAGGATAACAAAATTTGAAAAAGAAATTTGATTGCATGTTAAAAGAAAATGTTTCTTTTAAAAATAAAGTTGCATGCATTGAAAAAGAAAATGAAAGTTTGAAAAATGAAAATGTTTCCTTGCTTTCTAAATTGAATGATCTTTGTGAAGGAAACACTTCTTTGAAAAATAAAATTGTTTTGGTGGAAAAAAAAAGAAGTTGCTTTAAATGAAAACACTTCTTTAAAAAGAAAAATTGTTGAAAAAGAAAAAGAAAATGTTTCTAAAAAGAAAAAGACTATTGATCATGCTCTTCATGCCACAACCATTGATAAAAATGAAGTTAAATTTTTGAAAAATAAAATTGATAGTTTAAGCTCTGTGCATTTAACCATAAAAGATTGGAGTCCTTGTTTTCAAAGAAACAAGCTCCACATGTTCATGCACATCATTCACATCATGCATATTCACTATTTGCACGCCGCGATCACACTCATACACATATGCATCCTAAGGTGTACAAATGTACACATTGTGGCCGCAAAGGCCATTTAGCAAAATTTTATTTTGATAAGATACATTATATTAATTTTGCTAATAAGAAAAATGTTTGGGTTCCTTATAAAGCTAACCCCCAAGGACCCAAAAGAAAATGAGTACCAAAATTCCCACCTTGTGTTTTTGATGTAGGTGAGGGCTCTCACATGACGTGAGAGGGATGGTGCCTTGATGGTGGATGCACATGGACTTGATGGACATATTTTTGATGCACCGCTATCAAGGAGGTTTGGTGGGACAACCATCATGTTTTGGAGATTTGGAGTATAGTTCTTTGGTTTGGTAACTATCTCTAAACTCCTAATTTATTTACATGCTTATTCATATATGATATTTTTAGCATGTTCATGTTTTGTGCTTCATGTGGTAAATACTAGTTTAAATATAATTTTTATCAAAACTTGGATGTATACTTGTACAAGTAGTGAGCAACAAATTGATTCATATATGTTTGCACTTCATTGTTCATTTGTACTCACTATATGCACATGTATAGCCTAGTTTTGATGATTCTCTCATTTACACTTGTTTTGCCTATTTTCATGTTTTACTTCATGTATATGTATTTTGTATTCAAATCTAATAAATATACATGTATACCCCATGAGTCATTTGCCTTCATGCAATTTACTTTATGGACTCTTTTTATGTTTGGGATATGTATGCATATTGTTAGGATTGGATAAATCATACATATACCTAGAAGTTTATTTCTTATGAAAATAAAATTCATGTTTTTCATATTTTGATTAAAATAAGATTCATGTTTGTTTTGAGCTTCATTGATTATTTTCATGAAAAATGCTAATTACATAATTTTTGTACACTCACACTTTATTTTTTTATTCATGACTTTGTTTCATGATTACTTTTGAGCTTTATAGATTTCGAGTGTCACTTCTTGTGTATTTAGTATGTTTCATGATATATATATTTTGGTTTCATGTTTTGAAGGATCTTTAACTAGTTTTTCAAAATTACTTTTAACTAGTTATTGTTCTTCAATTGTCAGTTTATGAGTTATATACTTGATTTACATTGTTATTTTCAATTGGTATCTCAATTGATATTCATTTTGTATATACTCATATTTTGTTTCCTATATATGTATGCTTCATAATTTCCATAATATCAATTTGTATTGGTATTCTCTTTTCATACGTATATATGATTTGTTCGTGCTTAAGTTAAAATCGATTTACATATTTAAAGCACAAAGTTTGCTTATGCTAAGCTTAATTCAAATCTTGTTTTTCAATTGATTTTTCAATTGATATTTTAATAATAATGCATAAGCTTATTAAAATAAGAAAATGAAAAATAAAAGTGATCATTATTTTTAAAATTGGTATTTTTATTGATATTAAAAATGTGCAATAATCTTCAATTGGTATCTACTGATTGCAATTGGTATCAAAATAACTTACAATAATTTTCAATTGGTATCAATATGATTAAAATTCAAAATAAGTAATGTTTATTTACAATTGGTATCTTAAAATTTGATTGATTTACAAGTGGTACCTTTAAAAAAAAATTTGTTTATATGATATCTTAAAATTTGATTACAAGATATCTCAAAATTTGTTTTTAAATGAGTAAATTAAAATGTTGTGATTTGTATTGCCTATATGCAAGGGGAGCTTAACATCTCTTCTACATATAGATTTATGTTGAGTGTATCTTATATTGAGGAGCTTGACAACTCTTCTTTATGCGGTACACGTGTGTAGGGGGAGCTTCACATCTCCTCTTATGCATTGCATATTATGCGTTATGTGAATTAGGATTTGTCATCCCTCTTTCATGTAATGTATATATGTAGGGAAGTTAACTTAGCGTCTTCCTCTTCATGAATGTATATCGCATATATCTCTTTATTGGTTGATTTGATTTCACCTCTTTGTTGATTTTTGTTTTTGACACAAAGAGGGAGAACATTTTGTTTTTACTTTAACCCCTTTGTTGATGATTGACAAAAATGGAGAGAAGTATTTGGTAATATATATGCATATTTTCCTTACTTTATTCATAAAGGGGGAGAATGATTTATGTTTATGCATATATGTTTTGTATTGCAAATAGGAGAAAAAGAATTTGATGAGTTTTATGCTTTGATTGGCATGTTTATCTCTGTGTATTTGCATACATGTTTGTTTAGATTCATGTGCTTCATTGTCATATATTATTGTTTATTGTGATGCATGAGTTAAGGGGGAGCTTCCTTGAGGCTTTACTTTAATCCATGCATATATAACTTCATGAGTTTTGTCATCATCAAAAGGGGAAGATTGTTGGCCCAAAGGCCCATCACTCTAGTTTTGATGATGATCAACTCATGTAGTTATAGTACTAATGATCTTGTGTTTATTTAGTCTCAGATTTGTGATCAAGATCTTAGTAGGTGCATAGCTTCAACAAAGGATTTAAAATCAAGTTTTGGAGCTAGCACGGTTTGATTCAAGAGCTTGTGCATCAAGACCACATCAAGTACTCAAGAGGAGTCTAGCTCTATGGATCGTGTTTGGACCAAGTCAAGAATATGAGAAGACTTCAAGTGAAGACCTTCAAGATCAAGGCTTGTGTCTATGTTTATTTTTATAAGATTTTATTTTTAGATAAAATGTAAAGGATAGAATAGTTGGTGGATTGCTCAAGTATATCTTATACACACACTCTTGAATTAGTTGTTTTTATAAAAGAGATTTCATTTTAGAAAAGACTTTTCATTTTAGCAAAATACTGGTTTGGTTTTTGGTATTTCCTATATACATGTTTTTAACCAAAACCATGTTTAGCATTTAATGTCAAAAACATAGATATTTCACCATGTATGTATAGTGGATCATATACATACACTCTACGCTTTAAAAGAGTTTAAAATATCTTATTTTTGTATTTAGAGAAGTTTTGGAAAAACCAAGTTTGAAAAAATACAATTTTTGTTTTTAGCCAAAATTTTCAAGTTACAAAAATAGTCCAAATTGTTTGTAACATGTCTTGATTTTGGTCAAGCATGTTTGATTATCAAAGTATAATATTAAAACTATTTTTGTAAATTTTTCATAATTTTATGGGATTTTATGTGAGCCAAAATGACCAAGTTTTTAATCCCTGAAATTTTCTGTACTGGCTTCTGCCGGTCGACCAGACCGGTCGACCTGGCTTGAAGTCGATCGACCGACGTGCACAGACGTGCACGCCAGTTCTAGCTGGAGGGCCGGTCGACCGACCCGGTCGACCGCCAGAGAGCTTCTGCTCTCTGGAAAGCCCCGGTCGACCGGGCCGGTCAACCGGACAGAGAGTCTGCTCTCTGTATCCAGGCCACGGTAGACCGGCCGGTCGACCGCTGGCACAACGGTCAGATTTCTGACTGTTGGCCGGTCGACCGACAAGCCAACCTGGCTCCAACGGCTAGTTTTTTCTAGCTCTATAAATTGGGGCATTTGGGGGCTGTTTTGATTAAGATTTTTGGAGAGCTTTTACACCAGTTTTTCCAACTCCATTAAGAAGTTTTCTCCACTTATTTGAGAGCAAATATTTCCAATCAAAAGGGGAGTTTATCAAGAGTGTTTTCAAAGTGATTTTCTTGAGCTTTTCCTCCACCTTTTCAATCCTAGTTTTCTCACACAAACACTTGAGCTATCCATTACTATATCTACCTATAGGGATTTGTTGTGAGAGGATTTTAGGTGATCAAAGTGTTGTGATCACCAAAGTTCCATCTTTATACTTTGAGGAGGCGGACGGCTGTGTTCGCGGTGTTTCGGGTTCTAGTGAGAACTCGGTGTTTGAGGTGCGGCCTCGACGAGCTTGTGGGCTTGCGGTGTGTACGGGACTAGAGAGTTCAAGGAGTTCAAGTGTGAACTCGCCTTGTAGGTGTTGCGGCACCGAGTGATCCGGTGGGATCGGTTTATAGTGGAAATCCTTCAAGTGTGAAGGCGGGGACGTAGAGCAAGTGTGCTCGAACCTCGAAACAAATCTCCTGTGTTTGCGATTGCTCACTCTCTATCTCTTACTCTTGTTTATATCTTGCATGCTTTTATTGCTTTCATCTTATATGCTTGATATATATTGTGAGCTTAATTGTATATGCTTGGGGATTGTTTGCTAACACTTGTATTCAACCAAGAGAGCCAACGCGGCACCTCAACTCTTATTTAGAGGAATCTTGAGGAGTTAGTCCAGAGCTCTTCACAGGGAATTCGGCTACACTCTTGTGTTATACTTGGTGTTTAGTGTAATAAGTTTTAATTTGCATTAAATAGTTTTAATTCCGCATTTAGTGACCATTAGATTAGCCATCACCTATTCACCCCCCCCCCCCCCCCTTCTAGGTGATTTACAGGAATATGAAGAAGAAGCCTATGAAAATAAGTCACTACTAGCACAGTGAATAGTGGATTGTAAGACTGAAATGTTTGAATGCCAAGGATGGCCATTATATAATTGGAATTCACATCCATATGAAAAAGAATCAAACAGGACACTCACCTCTGTGCAAGAAAGACTTGAAGCCGAGAAGAAATACTCCCTTGCAGCTTGAATAACTAGATTTTCAGCTTTATCTGTTGCCAAAGCAATTGAACCCGTCCCTTTCAAATAGTTCCTTGCAAGTGAGAACTTACCAGCTTTTAAAAGCCCTCTACAATATTCTACTAGCATATACTCTGTATCAAGAAAAGGAAATGCCTTTTCCTGAAAACATTGCATATCACGCCACATGTTGGCCCAATCATTATCTGATCTACCGGGCTGCCGGCGGCCAAATTTTGATAAAATAAGTCGAAGAAGCTGTTTTACATTCTTTTCTTCGAATTGCGCACCCAAAAAGAAGCTCATTGGTTTCGGGACCTGCAATAAACAATGTGTTAAAGCATCAACTCAGTATTTTAATTTATAGACTATTTTCATCTGTTAAGCACAAAATGAAACTCTGACTGGAATGAAGACAATCCTTGTAAGTCGTAAGGATTAAAACCTGATAATGGCAAGACCAAATAGATCCATTCATAAAGTAACAAGGAAATTAACAGGAAAATTTGCAGGATAGAATCAGTAAACATTAGAAAGAATTAAAGATCATATATAGATTCCTGGTACTGCCAAGTCTTCATGGTCAAGAAACTTCCTAGAAGTAGTAGAAACTTTGACAAGGGGTATCATGCAAGGCCAGTTACCGAGTGGCACTTTAGAAGATACTGCTTATCAATATCTTGGTGGACATTCATATGAGTGGTTTTTTTTTTTTTTTTTTTGGCATTGTTCCTCAGATCAAAGTAAAATTTTCTTTCCCTCCTAATACTAGACCTTCAACTTAAAGAAGACCCCTCGGATCTTCATGTTTATAGAATCCCAGTTAATGCTTTACCACTTTTGACATCTTAATCATTCTAAATCTATCCTCTCCATCTTCACCACAACATTTCACTTATTCTTCTCATGTCCATGTCAACTCATCTATCATAGCTATTATTAGAACCATAAGGTTTAGTATGCAACAGACGTTTAGTATGAAATGTTGTAAGCAACATTATTTTTTTTAAATTACTCTGCTTTTAAATTAGGTATACTCATTCAATTATGTACTATCCTAACTTAAAGCTAAACAGTGAAAATGATCAAAATGTGTATCTCATTATCATCATTTTAAAGTATATATTCCCATTAATTCAGATTGCATACTTTGACACTCCCATTCTAGTTTATTGATTTTTTTTCTCTTAAGCCACATCGTTCAAGGACTTTCTCTGTACAAGTGATAATCTCATAACTATTTTACTAGTCCATGTTATGTTGTTTACAACAGAAAATGCAGTGCGGACTCTCCTCCTGAATGTCAACAATTACTTTACATTTACAATAAATAGCTAAGGGTTTATGGCTGAACAAAAATACAGGACAGAACCTGCTAGAAAAAGTCATCCCACCACAAGTATTTCTATCACTTACAATTCCTCATGTATCTGTAGTTACCACATTCACACAATAAATCACTTCTTCATTACCCTTCGTATAACTTCATCATATGTGAGGATCCAAAAACACCTATCTGAATAACCACACTTAGCTATCATTTTTCTCTCCATCTGGTTTCATAAAATGTGTTGAAATAGAAGAATTATTCGAGCAGTTGCCACAGTGGTAATTGTCGCTGGTGGCACTAATTTATTTCAATATCCACTGTTTCCAGGTTGTATCTTTTAGATCTACTAGAAAAGTATATCTTCTAGTACTCCGGAGCTGGAATACCATTTGATTCATATAAAAGGGAAAAGTAAGGCTTTCTTGAGCAAGGATATGTGTATTATTAACAAGTGACATGTAATATCTCATGTGAAGATTTAATAAGCAAGGTCCTCACCTTAAAAGTATATAAAACCTTATAACAACTATAAATCCAAAAGATATATACCTGGTAAAATGCCAACAGTCTTCCCACTTCTACATGGCCTTCTGCAATCTTTATCCTCCTTTCAAACTTGTCATCAGATGCAATGTTATCTAGATGCTCTACAAAGCCTCTAGAGTTCTGTGGTGCAGGCTCTTCATCATGCGAACTTGCGGAAGTCAACTGCATCTCAGACCTTCCAAGTTGGCTTCTCAAATAAGAGAATTTGGGAGTTCCAAGACTCTGTAAACCATGTCTTGTATTGAATTCCTTAGTACTGTTCTCTCTTAATGTCTTCCTTGGAAGCTTTGACAGAATGGATGCCATTATATTCCACTGATCTGTAAGAGTGCAAAGATATATGCAATCTATTGCAGTTTCTATTATTTCCGCTTCGTCTTTAAAAAGGCCATCGACCGGGGAATCCCCACACGCATTTTCAATAACTGCCAAGCATATTTCCAAAAGATTATGTTGGGCAATCTCTTTCAGCCATCTGACTGTAAATGAATCTCTCCCATCCTGACGTGGAAAACCTCGGTCCTCTTCTATATTATCTTCAGAATCTACTGGTGCAGAGCAAAAACGTTTTTTCATAAATGGGACAGCTGTCTCCCGCAGTCTTTTCACTACAGTTTCTCCTTTGACGCCCTTGAGCATCATTCTGAACTTTTCATAGTCTGAGAATTGTTCCCATGCAACAAGGCTCATGGTAAAATCTTCTTCACAACCATCAGAATAGATGAGCTGGTGCAAGTATGATGTGTCCTCAAGGAACTGCTGAAGCTCCATGATACCCTTTCTGCATGCGAACTCCAGCAGAGAAAGGCAGTTGTCCAGCTGCCCACTTAAGTTATCAATATCCCTCGTTCTATTTTTGTACCATTCAGATAGTTCAGCAACCGATGGCCAGACAAAGCCAGCAGACCGTTTTAGAATATTTTCAGTCCTCAGTTGGACGCTCTTCTCTGAATTGCTAGGCAAATTGTTTATATAGGAGACCATCTTTTCACATTCAACCCAATCGTCTTCCCTTAGAGCAATGGTATTAGGAGGCGACCTCCCTGGAAGCAGCTGACCATATGATTGAACGGGAACAGTCTCAGGGATAGCAGATAAAATATCTAAGATTCGGGGAGAGAGTGAATATGGATGACGTTTGAAAAGAAGGTTAAGTGCACCAATTCTGCCACTTTCAGCAAGACTTGTAGCAGCTTCACTAAGGGGAATGACACGGAATTTTTTATATTCCTGTGAATAAAATCTGCAAAAATGAGCAGAAATTAAGCAAACAAGACACTACAAAATTAAGCAATGCAAACAATGCAATATGGACGCAGGACACGGATGTCAAATTTCTCGGTGTCTAAGTGGACATGGGCCTTCAAAATTTTGATGACAAAGCTATATTACAAATATGTATGAAAATATGTCCGTGAATAGAGATACCTACTACAAAACCAACACAACCAATCGGTTCACAGTTTGCTAAATCAATGTAGACTCCAATAGACATGTTAGACTTTAACAGACATGGTTGCGACTTGTATCTTTCACAATTAATATGAAGAGCGTGTTTGTTTCACCGTAAAAGTCCGTAAGTCGCAAGTGGTAATAGCGACTTACGACTTACGGTGTGTGTTTGGGCCGTAAGTCGTAAAATACACTTGAATCTCACTTGCGATCCACTTGCAACACAAATACTTAATTTTGTGGTCATGCAAAACTCACTTAGAGCCCACTTGCAGCACAAATAGTTAATTTTATGGTCATGCAAATCTGTATTGCAGACAGTTAACACTAATTAGATTAATATTTTTTATTATTAGATTAATCTTTTTAAATTATGAGAAATTTTTTTAATTATTAGATTAAATATAATTATTAGATTAAATTTTATTAATAATTTAATAATTTTAAATATTAGTATCTTTTTTATTACTAGATTAATCTTTTTTATTACTAGATTAATATAATGTACTCCACTTAATTTTAATTCTTACTTTATTTATAGATTAGTAATATTTAAAATAAATTTAATATTTTGATTATTAAATTAATTTTTTAATATTTAATATATTTAATTTTTAATATTTACTGATTTTTTTATTTTTTTATTTAATATGTTTAATTTTAAATATATTTAATTTAATTATTTAATATTTTATATTTTTAATACTTACTATTTTTTGATATTTTTTAATATTTCTAAATCACTAAATAGTTAATTTTGTGGTCAACTTTTTCACTTACAACTTACACATTACGACAACCAAACATTGTAAAACACAATATTTTTCCCACTTACCAGCCAAACACCGTAAAACTTACTTGCATGTAACTCACTTATACTTGTAAAAAAGTTTACCACATGCAACTTACGGCCACTTACGACAACCAAACGGGCCCCAAGTATCAATTAATGTTTGAAGTGTGAACAGCAACATCATCTCATAATGATCACTCCATTTTCCATGGCTGTCTAAATGTCCTCAAGGTGATCTTAGTGTCCAAGTGCCCAAGCATCCACTATGTCAAAATGCACTACGTCAAAATGTTGAAATAACAAGTATCCCCAAGTTGTTATACAGTGCTTTCCTTAACTCTACCTAAGCATTAAGTCATGGATGCCCACTGCTCAGTAGTGCAATGCATGTAATAACATGAAGTATGAGACTTGTAGCTTTCATATGCAATAACAACTAGGAATTAAGCTCATGACCAGCATATATTAAAAGTATCAGCAAAGACCAAAGTTTATAGTATATGCACAAAAGAGGAAAAGAATCATTAAAGTTGTTGTTTGTTGTGCATGCAAGCAACACTGGCAAAGGTATCAAATTGAGCTCTGATTAACAGAGATCACATCGTCCTCGACCTGACTGCAACCCCAATTTTTATATTCCCAAAATTTTCATGCATTTTTCTAGAACCAGTAAAACATAAACCTATATCGTGCAACTGATATGCAGCATGTTTGCATCCAAACAGTTAAAAACTCTTTCATTTAAGAATGATGTTTCAGTAAGCCTCACAGCACACACATCAATGTCAACTATTTGATGGCATATACATAAGTATTGATATTTAGAAAAATATTTTTTATTTATTCTGACTAGAGGTTTATGTTTATAGGATGGAGACATTTTCTGTGACAAAGCACGTAATCAGTGACCAGCTGAATCTGATTGTTCCTATTGATATATTTAGTGCTCATTCTAGTTTCATTATAGCAAAGATGAGAATAACCCATATCAAATAGCTCTCATCCACCCTTGTCCTGTGCCGCACCCATAGCTGCAAGAAAGATTACGCACCTTCCCATATTTATCCCCATGAATGTTTCCAGCCTGTCTCTGTATTGCAGGAGCTGAAGCCTGATAACCCAGAGTTCCCAAATTGTGCTTGATTCAGCATCATCAAGGTCCAAGAACTTGAATTCATCAGTTATAAGAAGCCCATAAGAAAGTAGAGCCTTCACAGTATCTTCAGTTGGTCCCATTTTATCTAAACATTCAGATAGTACAAACATCTTATCCGTAATTTTTGGCAAGAGCACATTTATCTCATGGATTCCCTGATCAGAATGCACCCACTGTTCTTTGTAAACCTCATTTTTGTCTAGCCTGTGACGATTGGCAAAGACCAGTGCAGACTCATATTGTTGATTGCTAATTAGAACAGTATACATCTCTAAAACAGATTTCCCAGACAGAGACACCAACCTCCAGCACAAGTTTCCATCGTCAAGCTGACTTTCATTCACAGAAGTGATACACTTGCTGTGCTGTGTATTTCCGTCTTTTATATCCCCAGAGATTGATATAGCATCAGAAGATGATTTGCTCTCCAGAACAAAAATATGTCTTTGACAATGCTTCATTCTCTCAATGGCAGGCATACAAAATAGTGGATCATTCTCCACAACTTTTACACCACTAACAATGCTGTACATGGAAATATTGCCTTTCCTCTTTGCAAGAATAAGAATATGATCAGTCCACCAGCTGATGTCAACAATATCATGCATGGATTCCTCACAGCTATGCGCCAAACTATCAGATATGTGTGAGTACTGACTCTCAGCAAAAGAAATATGTGAAAGAGAGTTTCCTTCACTGTCAATGTTGAATAAATCTACCCGGCCAGTCAAATCAAGTACAGCAACATGCTTCCCATGTGGTGAGATTGACACTTTCGGTGAGGTGAAAGGACCAATATAACCTTTCGAAGCTAAAAAGAGACCTTCAAATTGAGGACTGCAGAACACCAGTTGGAGCTCCGAATTTGTGGTTAGGCGAAATAGATAAACAGAATAGAATCCTGAGAAAAACCCAAGAAACGTAGTTCATTCAAACATGTATCAATAGGATATCTCATCACCAAAACCAGGTTGCTTCATCTAGAAAAACAAAGATGATGCAAGTATTTGATGGTTTAAGACCCAAAGAAATGGACAAAAAGATGTGGAGTTCATACCAGAATCATCTCTAGAATTTCCAGAGACGCTAAAATCACCAACCAGGACACCTAAATAAAGATCTGAATGGAAGTCCAAACAGGCCACATTTCGAGGGAACTGCTTCTTGTCTGTCAAGTAATTACTTGAGGTTGGAATCGGATAGATGCACGCATTTGGCTCCTGAAAAATGTCAACATGATGAAGCAAACCATCTTCCGTAAAAATACAGAAACCACACCTGTAGAGAAAAATTAATATGAGGTGAATTCAGTACAAAATTACTCTATCATGGTCCACAATTAAATGAAATGAGTCCTACTGTCAATGCTTGTAACAAAACTCCAGAAGGTTCCTACAGATGAAGAGGTATAGATTACCCAAAAGATTTTTCTGAGTTGACACCATCCTGCACAATCAGGTCAATAATAGGTGCAGACAGTTTTAACTGGCACCTGGTTCTTCTTGCTAGTTCCTCTCCACTTGATTTGATAAGGAAAAGGGTACTCATGTCATCAATGACTCCAAGAATACCCTGAGGTTCCAGCCAAGCTCCATTAGTATAAACAGATAGTCTGTCGTTACCTGATTGCACAAAGTAATAATAAGGAATTTCTTCATCAAGCAACAGTTTTAACATCCACTCATGATCCATCATTATTATACGCTATTAGAAGTATAGGAGTGCATAAGCCAAAGACCAAAAGATCAGTTTCAACGGAAAAAGGTCAACAGCTACTTTTCTGCTCTTGCAAATGCAAGCAACAAGAAAATGGCAGAGAAAAGTTTCTTTTCTATCACAACTAACAAGTACCGACTGACAGAAAACTATGCACTGGAAAGGGAACTTATGATATCACTCCCAAGCAAATAGACTGTTACTGTTTACCCGCATTAGAGTTAGCAAGTTGCACCTCATCTGTTTCTTTTTTCTTTTAAATATATATGTTAGGCTTTTTATGCTAAGATAGTTGTAGAATCCTGTTATTTACTTTGCACATGTGTGCTATTCTCCAGTTTCTATTAGGGCTCAAAATCAGGTTCATTCTCCTGCCCATTCGTCTTATGTTATTTTATGGATGTCCATTTCAAGTATTGCTCCTATTGCACTTGATATATCTATTTGTTTTGATTCTTGACATGGAGTGCTATAGGAATAAAGGCCAAAAGATGGAGCAACTGGGATAAAAAGAAAGATTCACAGAAAAGGTGAAGTGCATTTCTCTATTGTTTGTAAAAACCTGAAATTTGTAATAAAGAAAGATGTAAGTAGTAAAAACATTACAAAATTTATATCATTTATTAACGTGAATTTGTAAGAGGTGACACTTCTTATAACTTTGCAGCTATGTCTCCAAGCTCGTCTCTATGTGTAGTATCTTTATTTCTCATAACTGGAAAATTTGCAGATAATCCCATCTTCTTTTTCCAAAATAAAGTTTTCAGCATATAGTGTCAATTATGTTCAAATATAATAGGCAGTGTTGCAAAATTGTACAAGATGTTGAAGTGGGTTACATGTGTGGTAATTGATAACAAAAGCACTCATCACAGTGAAATGATCCAAGTTATTTGAGACAAGGGTCTCAGCATTAATCACACTGTCATCATCCAAGACTTCCCATCAAAATTGGGTCCCTATGGAGCATGAATTAAAAAGTCCAAAAGCCCCCAATAAAACTTGACCAAGTTTTACAACCAGATGTCAACATGAGCGTTTATCCATTGATGCCAAAATCTGCGAAGGAAACTATAAGTGAGAGCTGGTAGTCATAAAAATATAGAAGGCCAGTTAGCAGGTAGGTAAATCTACCTTTTCTGCCCATGCATCTTAAGCTCACGAACCAATAAGCAAACCTCCAAATTCCCTCCGACTAGGAAAGACTATAGAAGAAGAATGAGAAATAAAATTTGCTCAGGACAATCAGGTTTGCCTCTGAGATACAACATATGCCAAAAGAAGTTGTAGCAAGTCGATCATAATAACTCTATAAATCAAAGTCTATAAAAGACTAAGGAATCGATCCTTTGGCCTATACGCACCTTAATGCTATACAGTAAAATCAATAAAAGACTCTTAGATACCCCATCTGTTCTTTGGCTTTACGTTATAACATTGATACCTCAGTAAAGTGGAAGAGATAAACTCCCTACTCACTATTTAGATGTTATAACTTAATAAGCCTGGAAAGTGGAATGATATCTGAATGTAACTTTTAATATGTGCTCCAGAGTTTTTTATGTTCTTTGGCTTTACCTTGTAGCATTGTTGCCTCAGTAAAGAGGAAGAGGAACAGGCACATTGGATGAGAGCCTGCTTATGGATTAATGGGGGAGGTCACAAGTCTGAAACATAACAAGTGTGACTTAGAGAAATTTTCTCCCCTATGTGCAGAGAGGGAAGGAGTAATTCACGTTAACCTGAAAATTTTATAATCAAAACATACTTGGAAGCTAACCAAGCATCAAAACAATCATAAATGGATTGGACTTCATTTGTTTGCACTGCAAAAGCATCGTGAGACATTAAGCATAGTGTGGTGCTACAATGTCCAAAGATAAACTCACCATTCACTATTTTTAATAACATAACAAGTCTGGAAAGTGGAAAGCTATCAAAATTGAAACTTTTAATATGTCCTCCAGAGATTACTCAGGGTGGACTCACCAGCAAAGATGCCTGTCAGGTGCATACGGTCAGTTTTAACTCAGAAAATTTATAGCCTAAACAATTACTTTGATACTAACCAGTCATCAATCCATCATAAAAAGGATCGGAGTTCAATTGTTTGCCATCAACAGTGTCATGAGATATTAAAACATACTGCAGTGCTACAATGTCCGAATATAAACCCACTATTCACTGTTTAGATGGTATAACTTAATAAGTCTGGAAAGATATCTAAATTGCAGCTTCTAATATGTACTCCAGAGGTTACTGATAGTAGACTCACTCGTAAAGATGCCAGTCGGGTGCATATAGTCGTCGCCCTTCTGCAAAATGGTAATCTGATTCCCAGCAGCTATAGCAACATATTCACCATTTGGAGAAACAAAAAGGGACATGTTTTTCTTGAATGCCTTCGGCTTCTTGTATCGAGCCCATTTTTCTTTAAGTTCTTTTGCACCTCCATTTAGCAAGGGAAAAAAACATCTTCCATGAGCTTACAAGCATAAAGAAATATGGAAAACAAGTGATTTTTATTTACTTACTCCGCCAAATAACTTGAATTGTATATGAATAGTTATAATTTTATAATTTTGGAAAATGTAAGTGCATTCAGGAAAAAGGCGAGGACTAAAACCTTGAAGTGAGAGATAAGACCGCCAGCTCCCAATAGAACCTCTGCTGACCTAAACCCGAAAGGGGAAACAACAATTAATCAAAAACAAAAGAAGGAAAAATTGCAACTTTACCAAAAAAAAAAATAAGGGAGAATTAAAAACCTCTTGTTTGAATGAATCTGAAGAGAAAGGCAACTTTGCATGGTGGCGGATCTCGTAGAGGACCTCCTCGTCTCTCACTTCTTCCTCCATCTTGTTAGGGTTCTTGTGGATAGAAACCCTGGATCAAATCAATAAGAGACTTAATTAAACTAGAAGGAGGCGAGATCTCGCAATTTTAGAGATCAAAGAGACGTTGCTCTCGGAAGAAAATAATGCCCAGTATCGCACTAGATGGGGGCAGTTCGTTCTTGAACTCCATTTGGGGAAAGGGTGTAATCGAAAGCCAAATCGGTTTCGGATCCCGATCCGGATCCGGATCCGGTGGTCAAATTAAAATGGGTTTCTCCGATATATACCCCCAGAATGTTGCCTATTTAAGAATTTACCCCCCAATCATTGATAATTGCAAAATTTGACCCATCAAATCTTTCTGTTATTTGCTGTTAAAAATACCTAATAATTAGGAAAAATGATTAATCTACTCTCTCTACTTTAATCCACATCTTAATCTTAACCCCTACAACCTTTTCTTCTCCTCCTATCCTTTTTCTTTCTTTCTCTAGGTTGCGTTTGGTTTGAAAGAAAGTGAAAGAAAAGAAAATAGTAGGAAAAGAAAGAGAAAAATAAACGAAAAGAGAGAGAAATGAGATTCTTTTTAATGTTTGATTATAGAAAAAAAAATGCAAGGAAAATAGTGAAGAAAATCTTCTCTCTTATATTGGTTGCTCAATGAAAATTAAAAAGAAAATATAATTTAGTCCTCTAATTACAAAAGTTCCTTTTCATGTTTGATAAACACATGACATTAATATACATCAATGGAGGTTCCTGCATTGTTCAAAATATTCATTGACAAATCGTTTGCATCAAACTACATGCTGATAATGAATTAATAAAGGCTACACGTATTTAACATAAATAGTATACCGGGCATGTGCTATGTACATTTAAAAAGTGAATAAAAATTAATAATGAAATATGTTAATACATTTGTGCTTGTAATATTATCAAACAATTATAACTATTTAATATAGATATTATTTGCTAAGTTGTATAAGATATTAGTTTATATTATCAAATAATGAAATTGTTTTCCTTAGTACTTTCTTTGCAATTCTCATTCCACTTCTTTTTCAATAACCAGGCACGCATCAAAGTGAACTTTATTTTTCATTTTTGTTATTCTTTTCTCTTAATACTATTTTTAAACCAGACACAATCATGTTTATTGCGGGTTGAGTGAAAAGATACCCGAATATTAATAAATAAAATACTAATATTCCCAAAATTTTGTAATTAAAAATTAATAACATTGATCATAAGTCTAATGTCTTTTTCTTGAAACTTAATTAAACATGAAAAGTATGAATGTTTCATTAGTTGTGGGTATTTCTTAAAAATAATATTCATTTTTTGGAACAACTTTAGCCCTTTCTAGTGCACGTGCAAAAAAAAAAATCATGGATCGATTTGCAATTTAGTATTAGATAGATATTGAGTCTATTGACATTGGTGGCACATTAGGAGACTTAAATTCCATGGTGCTAATTCACCATATGCTTATTTTTCTTTGAAAGTGATTTCTAGATGAGATTTGCAACTACAAAAGACTTTAAGATTTATAATGCAAATGTTACTGAAGCAAAATTTAGAGAAAAAATCTAAGGGAATTAAGTTGATAATTCTTTGCATCATTTTTCACATATTTGTGATTGTTGTCAAATCTCTTAGCATTATCTTACGTTACGAATGCATATTTCATGGTATTACTAAAGCATGATATTTATTTTATCAAATAAAAAATCATAGCTGATGCTTTAATTTTTATTACTAATTGGCAGCATATCACATATTAGTAGTGAGGGGACATCAGGCTCAAAAGTCATGCCAAACAATTCTCAGCTTAAAATTTTTTATAAGCAAATGGAGCAAGTTAAATATATATTCTTTTTTCTAAAATTTTCAATAATAGTCAAAAAGATTTCAAAACACAAGAGTTATAGTCCACAAAACAAATTTTACGTGGCTAATCCATCTCTCTGATCTTGCAAGTGTCAAGTTCAGTATTAGAATTGAATAACAGATCATACTGCCTGATCTAGTTGGGTTATTCATATACAAGACAAAGTAGAAAAATCATATTTTGTACTTGACTGAAATAACAACCCATTTTTTCAAACATTTTTTCCGTGAAACATGATTCAATCTCCAAGCAAACAGAGACCCTTAATTGGGATTTCAAATTGAATGGAATAAGATTAATAGAATTAGTGAAGTCTTAGCTCTCATTTTTTGCTCAATTGTTTTTTGTCCGAGGTTGTCTTTTGCTGTGCAGGGTTGGGAAACCCGGAAAAAGAACACTTGGGTTTTTTTTTTTTTTGGACGCAAGTGTTCTTTGTTTAAGTTATCAATCTCAAACATAGTACATATTTCATTTTATTTTTCTGTCAGTGTTCTACATCAATATAGCTTTAGTTTAATCAATAAAGTATAGGACTGTAGTTGACAATCCTTTTAAATTCCTCAAGTCACTGGTTCAAATCCGACGGGACAGATTTCTTTTGGATTTTCTTGTTTGATTTAACTAACAATTAAAAAATCGTTGTTGCCGGAGATCGAATCCGGATCACCCGCGTAACAAGCGAGAACACTCACCACTCTACTACAATGACTTAATGATAATAATTTTCTCTTCACCCTATTTATTTTCAAAGTTTGAGTTAATTTTATATTTAATCCAGTTTGGCAACCTCGAACCAAGCTCCCTTGGCTAAAAAAATAACTCATTCTTTGTCTAGTAAAAAACTAAAAAAGAAAAAAACTTCTGTTTTTTCAGAACCGACAACCCCAAACAAACAAGACAACCCCAAACAAACAAAAACCGGACGCCACACTGGCGGGGCAAACATAAAACCGGACGCCACACTGGCGGGGCAAACATAAAACCGGACGCCACACTGGCGGGGCAAACATCCCCCACCAACTTGACATGCCAAAAATCGAATTTTGAAAATATTTTTAAGGAAGGTCAGTTTTTTGAATCATTTTTAAAAATTGTATTTTTTTTTTTAAAAAAAATTTGCCCGTACATAATACACCAAATTAGACGCTGGCAAAAATATAAACCAAACTAGCCGAACACACACTCTTGTTAACCATCTATGTAGAGTTCACAATGCCACACGAATGCAACAAACCAATCTAGGGAGAACAAGTCAATCCAGAAAATACAGTTGCGAACTCTCAACAGTACATAAAAGATGTTCTCTGGTACGAGTGCATATATCATCATAAGACACATTCAAGATATTCTCCACTACAATCTCCACTACACCCCTAGCATATCAGCTCTCTAGCAGGGCACCTCTCATCTGCACAGAACAACGCAGCCACAATTGCACACGCAGTGCATCCAGTTTAAAGAGAAGTGAACGCCTGAGACACCTAAAATTTCGAAGGGGATGGCCTTCACCGGCTTAGAGAGCGTGATCGTTCCCTATGTCCATCCTCAAAGGGGCTCCTGCTCCTCAACCTGTGGTCTCTAGGAGAACGAGAGTACGAGCGTTCCCTGTGGACCCTGTGATCATCAGGTGAAGCAGAGCTGTCCAAGATTCAAAACAAATGTGTGAGACATCGTTCTTCTAACAACAATGTGCTACATAACACTAATAACAAAAATGCACCTCGAGTAATCCCGACGCTTCTTTGGAGGCGGTGAATTGCTATGCTTCCTTGGAGAGCCCGAGTAGCTACGCTGCCTTGGAGAAGGTGAATAGTAACTACGGCTGTGGGAACGGGATCTACCGCGGCGTGGAGAGCGAGAATATCTTGGGGAACGCGGGCGAGAGTACCGAGGTGAATGGGCATGGCGGGGTGATCTCCGGTCATGCCGTCCACTAAAAAGAGAAGGATGAAAATTACAACAATGAAACAATATAACACAAACAATCAGAAGCGGCAATCAAAATCCTCGTGTAGACAGAGGAACGATGAAGACGCATCCTCCACTAACTGAAATGAGCCCTAATATCTACAAATGAAGTTTTATGGTCCAAAATCAAGGTCTATAGACTCTATATTGCATAATTTCATTATCCATGAGCACTTGGGTCTTTGACTTCTTTCAACCACATGCAGGATTGCAAGACTTACCACTTTCTGATTCATGGAAAACTCTCGGCATGATTAGATTAAACAAACTAAAATAAAATGAAACCGAAAAACGTCACAAAAAGCTTCAACTGCACAAACCCCAAATTTTAACTCATTTTGTGCCTAATCAAATTATTATTATTGTTCCTTCAACTCGTACCATATTCTATATTGATCAGGTATATAGGAAACATAATTTTTCCATTTCTTCTACTTCCGAAGAACAAGGGGGATAAATCTCAACTCTCTCTTATGGGGAGACAATTCCTGCAAACAGTTCCAGCTTTCCCTGAACAAGAGACCACTCCTATCATAAGCAAGCACTCCACCAGTATTTTGATTTCTTCCCTTACTATTCAAGTTTTCAAGTTGCCTGTTGGTCATATAGCTGATTACCTAAACAATAAAGCTTCAACAAACCACAATGAAAAAAGCAGCTAATGACATCTAAAAAGGCAGAGCAGAAAAACTAGTGGCAGTTATTATAAGGACACTACCTTCCTCTCTCTCTTGCCCTCATGTCAACTGGCTTCTTTCTGTTCTCCTCTGCGAATACAACAGTCAATTCACGACCGAGAAGAATTTGCCCATCCATTTGATACTTCGCTTCAGCTGCATCGGCAGGGTCTACATATTGAATAAAGCCAAATCCACGGGGCTCCCTGCAACAGATAGATAGGATTTAATCAAAGAGAATAGGATTCATTGTGTCTAAATTGTAAAAAAAGAAAACACCACAATGTTTCACCACCTTTACAAATAAATACCAGTATACCACTACACACCTTTTAGTAGTTTCGCTGACTTTCCAGTCTGCTCTCTTCTATTACCTGTAGTCAGAATCCCGTGTGACTAGCACCTTGCCTGTCACCATTTTTTAACATTTTCACCCTCCAATTGTAACCTATAGACCCATTTATCCTCCCCATGTTTTTCATCCCTTATTTACTAAACCCTAACGCGCAAAAGTTTATTAAAAAAAATATCAATCAATCAGTAAAAACTGGGGAGAAATTAAGTCAAAAAAATAAAAGGAAGAAATGAGTGAAAACCCATGAAATTTTCTCTTGTTATTTTCTCTACAATCAAATAGCATCACACATGATTGTCCCCTAACCCATCCAGACCCACCCCCCCCCCCCCCCCCCCCCCCCCCCCCCCCCCCGAACTCCAATCTCCTCTGAATCCATGAGAAACCTAATAATCTTAATCCCCTACAAACATCAAAGCTCGTCTCTCGAAATATCAGACCCCTCCCTATCTGGGTTAACGGGCTTCTTCTTCATCTCCTAACATTTTCCCCTTTCCTTCTTGGGCGGTCTTCGTGATTGTATGTGAGAGTTGAGTTGTTTTGGGTAGGATCCTGAGAGAGAGTGTGCGTGTGGGCACACCCACGTGCTTGCGTAGAATTGCTATGTTCTTTGATTCACGAAATGGAATTAGGTGATTGGATGATTAAAATCCAAACCAGCTCCTAAATTCCTTAACACGTATCTAAATTTCAAAATTTGCAATCCCTCACCCATTAAAAAAAATTAAAAACAAAGAATAATATGTCCAAGGGTAATATATGGTAAATTGGTAATCGACGCATCTGCCACTACCACTATTTGTGGGTGTACCTAAAAGTGGGGAAATATGGATTTAAGCATAAAAAGAATTGTTCGAGGTTTTAATATGCAAAGGTGGTGAGACATTATGATATTTCTACAATATAGCTATTCATTAATTCTATAATGAAATCACGGCAGTAAATGAGACAAAACCAAAGTGATGATTTACAAGAACAATCTTCAAGACTTGAAAAGAAAATGTTATAGTTATTTACACTTGATGTAATACAAGTAAAGCAAGCACTTGGCTGCTAACCTTGCATCTTCAGAGTTTAAAGATGACTTCAAATTCTTCAAGACTTGAACATCTTCAAAGTGTATAAACTTCAAACTCATTTTCTTCCAACTTCACCAGCCAATATCTTCATAACTTACTAACATCTCTTCACCAGAACTCTTAAAACTTGACTTGTGTCTTCAAAACTTTATTCTCACTGTTAAATCTCAACAGCCTTAACAAAGAAATCCATATGCAATTCAAAACAAGAGGAAGGGAAGTGCTATCGAAAAATGATTAAGGTGAAAACAAAAAAGTTATAGGCAACGTATATAATTTTTAGCATGCAACAATGCAGCTCAAATTATTAACAACAATACAAATCCTTTATCCCAAACTCTTGGGGTTGGCAAAAAAAATGGGCTCAAATAGGACTTATAAATTAGCAACTTAGTGGCGCAAAAGTTTGTGTGCGTACAGCAAATACCAAGCCTCATCAAGGAATAGAAGACGAAATACTCCACTTACCCTGTGTAATAATCACGAGGCAAATAAATGTCCTTTAGTTGACCAAACTGCCCAAATGGCTTTCGGAGGTCCTCAGGCCTGCAATCAAAACAACAAAAAAAAGTCAAATGCACTGACCCTGGTTTTGTCATATTATGTACCAATCATCTAATAGCACATACCCTGCCACAATTATATTAAATGTCATTCATCCAAGCACATGTGCACACACCCACCGCAACCCCCCAACCCCCCCACCCTTACATCATATACACAAAGGCACAGTAAATTAATCAACTAATTAATTCTAAAAGATGCAATACAAAAGGTACGCAATGATACAAGAAAATTTGTATTTCTCACACAGACGAGAGAGAACTAGTCAATTAATTAAGGCTATATATATGCATTAGAAAAGGCATGCAATGATAAAACAATTTGTTATTCATATTCTTGAAATTTCCACCTCAATTAGCAAAGAAACATATTTCCAAAACCAGGACATGTATAATTTACCCAGAACAGAAGGATGAAAGCCTAAGGTAGTTCCCAAATGACATAACAAATGTATGCAAATCCTTAGTGAATTAATTAATTAATTAATTGCAAGAGATATGCCGCAAAAGGTGCAGATAGGACGACTATATTTGCTAACTCAAAAGGACGAATATATTTTCCATATCCATTCTCTTGAAATTTTCACCCAATCTGAAGTAACAGCGGATATTTCTAAAGTAATGGCACATACAATTACCCAAATGACAAAATATCATATGCTTTTCAGCACAAATTTAACCACCATGCATACTTATGGTGTTGCTGAGTATAACATACACTAAAACCTAATTCCCAATCTTACGATCGTCCACTGATCCTCAAGCTCCTCGGTCTTGACCTTACTTAAACCTCTTTAAAAACAGGATTTATCAAATCCACAGTGATCAGAAAATCAAAGAAAAAGGGTTCTTTATTCAGGATTTCAGTACTCAAGCATGAAGTATGGCCCCTCCGTCCATTCATGACATGGCAAGGAGATACCAGTTCCATGTCACAGCAGGGATCTCCAGCTACGGCCCTGCCCGAGATACCGAGATTGGATAACCTCTTTGAGATCCAACCGAGGTTTGAACTGCTACAGCAACCGCAGCAGGCTAGCTATTCTTCAAGACCTTGCTATCAAACAACCAATCATCTTTGTATCTGGTATATAACTGTACCTACCTAACCATTCCCTGCGCATCCATTTTTCTGAGTATACGTTGATGTTGCTAAACTGGTCAGACTAAACAGTAAATTAAGGCCAAAGCAGGGGTTAGACCTACTTCTGTCTGGGTTAGATCTAATTCACAGACTAAACGCACACATAACATGACTGGGGTTGGACCTACTTCTTTAGGCTAAATTGCATTCTCTGATCTTGCTGCAGTACAAGTTGGCTTTGATAGCTTTGGCCATCATGGTCCATTAGCATATTACTTCAAAAAACATGTTCCCAATATGCTGCTTGCGTGCAAGACGAGCTCAATTCTGCCTTGAACATATTAATTTTCTCCATCCTATACTAGTTTATGGTTGTTCACTCTTCGCAAATCCAAATTGCAAATCACAAGATGGCTCAATGGCGTATGCAACAAAGCATGACCATACATGACGAGAAGTTGATGAATGGCAAATTGCAAAAAGAGTTTATTTGTGTATTTGATTTGAATCATTAGAACTAGTTGTTTCATAAATCAAGCAATAAGGGAGGGAAATTTGTACTAATTAGTTATTCCACTAAATAGTACCTGGATTGAATTTTATTTGTTTGTCTCTCTCTTTCTCTTTGGTGTTTTTTAAAATATGTCACCCATTTACCCAAATAGGGCAAAGAAAAATTTTTCCCGGTAAGCAATAGGGTTGGGCAAATGTAATTTGCAAATTATCCTATAGAGTAAGGGTAAAAGATTGGTTCTTTAGGGTAAGGTTAAGGCCTTAAGGGTAAGACCCTTACCGTACCCATTGCCACTCCTCATACGAGTGCCCTTATTGTTTATTTCTAGGTTTTCTTTCTTTTGCAACAACTCTCAACCATTTTTTAACAAATAAAAAACAAAATGCAGCCAAAATTCCAAGGAAATAGATAAAAGTATTCAATTATAAGAACTTACTTGCATCCATGACGAAGATTACGAACAAGAAGGCTTGTTGGCATATCCCTACTGCGTCCTCCATGACGACCTCCAGGGCTTGGGCTCCGGCCTCTTCTGCGATAACTCCTTGGAGGTGAAGGACTATAACTGTAACTTCTTCCCCTCATTCTATTGACAACTAAACCAACCTGTTCGTGTGATGTAGGAATAAGCTAATAACAAGATAGTAATAAGGTAATGAAACCTGAGAGAGAATAGCATAAGAAACATGCAAAGAATTAAGTGAAAGCAACAATAATGGATAAATATCCCAATAGACCCCCAGCAGTAAAATAAGAAGATATTGATTATCATGGCGCAATTTTAATGCAGAAAGAATATAACTACTTAGTTTGAATTTATCATATACTATAGTTCAACCTCTGTCAATATATGCAACTGGAAGCAAATTCAAGCAATCCCAATAAAGAAAAAGAATATCCGTCTGCGAGAGAAATCCCAACATTCCCTTTTATACTAAAATGCAAAAAGAGCAAAATCACAATATGTGATGGACAATGCAGTGATCTTTGTGAAAATAGCAAGGTTTAAGGGACTGAAGAATTAATACTGGGATCAAAAGCATAACCAAAAACACGTCCAAGAAATGCAGTGTAGTTGAAAAAAAAATGTTTGAATAGACATGCAACAGTACGCACAAAGATATAATGACTCCATGAGTCATTTGAAAGAGGTCAGGTGGAAGTTTCATCAGAAATTTAGGGATTTGCGGTAGAGAGAAGAAGCATACTAGTTAAGCAGCGAATTGTAGAGACAGGAAAGAAATTAAAAAAAAAAAGGAGTTATGTAACATAATGATATGTCAACTTAGAATTTCAAAAGAAGTGGTCCTCCAATTGGTTGAACAAAGAAAAAGTATTCTTCTTATTCTAGCCACACCAAAGAGTTTGGAAAAGGGAATTTAATGTTGTCATCATATTTGTTGTTTTTGAAAATATTACTCTAAGAATATGCCAGCAAACAGTATAAAGCTCCAGAGATCACCATTGTGAAAACATAGGTGTAAATTTCTTAATTCAATAATAAATGTATCAGCATTACTTGCAAAATAATAACAATAACCTTAATAACTAGTAGTTCCAAAGAATAATCCATTCATCAATTATCCAGGTTCTTTATATATCCCATCAAGTTGACAATGTTATAAGCATTTTAGTGATCTCCACATCTCTAATATGTGACACCCACATTGCTCATCCAAACCAATACAAGTAAATAATATGAAACATGAAACAATGATCCAGTATATGAGGAAGGCAAGTTGTGCCTTCAGTGATATCTCTAATGTTATAATGGGAAAGGGCTAGCTGGCGTGTTGACCAACACCGCAAATAAAATGAGGGGCAATAAAAGGCAAAGAAAAAAAAAACCTCTCAATTTATAGGGCATTGTCTACTCACCAAAGTGATCCTGTTCCCTCATAGATAAATCATACAAATAGCCACCCATATAAGATCTATCCATTCTAAAAGGATCCTTTATAAATTGACAGCCTCCCAAATATATGATGAAATCTAATGATATCAATGTTATGACTTCAATTAATAGATTAAAGGCCTATTGGCGTTTGACAAGTGAAGAGAAAGTGGGAGAGTCAAAAGAGAAAGTTCTCCGGAGAGTACTTTCTCTTGACTTTCCGGCGACCAAAAGTTGTCTGTTCTAGGGAAGTGTGGGCGTAAAAAATTATTATAAATATGATATGGAACTTTGAAGAATGAAAAAATAGAGAGAGAAAAAGCAAAAAAAAATTCATATTTCACGCAATGCATTAAATGAATGGAGGAAATTATGTCCTCTCCATTTTCTCTTCACTTCAAGTGGGGTTGAAAAGTAATGCAGCCCACTTCACTTGCCAACTCCTAATTTGCATGGAAAGTGGGCACTCAGAAAAGGATTGGAAAGTTTATTGTCTTCCATCTACATTCACACTTTCCTTTTGAATTGTCGTTTGCCAAACAGGAATTAAGAGTTATCGCAATTGAATGTTGTTTAAATTCATATAATTTCTAAGATTATATACATGAATGGTGGAAAAACCTCATTGATATCTGAACTAAGTATAAATCTACATTAACAATGAATTTATAATGACATTGCATTAATATATATGTGAAATTAATACATCCATAACTCAAGTAAAGTTTTGGAGTTATTTTAAATAGACTAAACAGTGCACATGCACGACATCTAGTAACATGTACGCCCCTGCAATGTTCATGTCCATCACTGTTTTAAATTCAAATGCGTATAAATTTTCATTTACACCTTCAAATCATAATGGCAATTTGCATGTAACAAGTAGCAACAGGTTAAATACCCACATAATTCTAATCTTATCGCAATTTAGCAGTAGTTAACACACACAGCACTGAACGACTTCCATTCATTTCAACGATGAGCCAAATGATTCAGATATGCCAGACTAGGGTGTTTACCAGAAGAACAAAAAAGGAATAATGAAAACTCCCAGAGCAGGTGGAAGGACATGAAAGCACCTTTCTTTCCATGCCTAATTACTTATTTCCCCTTCCACATAAAATAAAATCTAATATCGTTTTGTTTCGCTAATAAATTTTCAGAGTACAGTAAGAATCCTCTGTTTCTGTTCAGAAACAGCAATAAAGCTTTTATTTCTTCAGTTTTCCAAGTACAAAACTTCTCCCTGAGAGTTAGTTTTTTCCCTTTCTTCGACAAATGGGCTTAAAACCGAGGAAAAGACGGACAAAAATATCAATTCGCATTGGGATTGAAAATATCCAATCAATTAACCACTCTCACAAAAAGAAAAATAAAACCCTAACTTCACTTGCCAATCAAACCCGAAAGAAGGTGACAAGTAAATCACCGCATCAACAATGAAAATAATTGGGAGCAGAAACCCTAAATTCGATCGAGAATATACCTCAAAATGAACTCTAATTTTTTTTCAGTTCGCGCAAGCGCTCTTCTGTCTTCTCTCCCGATGGCAGCCTTCGAGTTTCTGAAAGTGCCTCCGCTCTCTCTCTCTCTCTCTGTTTATCTTCGAGAAGCTAAGCGATTGTTTCGTTATTATATGTGGCAAATCTGGGCCGTTGGTTAATTTTCTAAAGGGAAAAGAAACGGATACTGTCAGTAACGGGTTGACCCGCTGCTTATCAAACTGGTCCACTTTGGGTGTAGGCCCATTTAGTTTGGAGCCCAGTTCAGGCTTGAGCCAGGAAGTGCAGCTGTGTTGACCATGAATTTTAGGGCATGTTTGTTTCGCCGCAAAACGTCGCAAGTCGTAAGTCGTAAAATGAGAATGGAAAAAGTGAACTGTAGCAGAGAAAATATATTGTGTTTTACAGTGTTTGATTGGTAAAGTGAAATTGTAAATGGAAAAGTATATTGTGTTTTACGGTGTTTGGTTGGTAAAGTGAAAGTGTGAATGAGAAAATATATGTATTTTACGGTGTTTGGTTGATAACTTAAAAGTGTAAGTGAAAAAGTTAGCCACAAAATTAACTGTAGCAGTGATTTAAATATTATAAATACTATTAAATTAAATATACTATTGAAAATTAAATTGTACTAATAAATTTGAGATAAAATATTAATATTTTAATTATAACAATAATATTAATAAAATATTAGTAAAATTAGTAAAATATTACTAAAATATTAACTAAATAAATAATTATAAAATTTTAAGAAAATATAAAGAACATTAATAAAATTTTAAGGATACTAATAAAACATAAATATTAAAAAAAATCTTAAGAAAAATAATAAAATATAGTTATAATATTATAATATTATAAAATACTTAAGATTATTATAATATTAAATTTTATTATAATAATATTGTAATATTATAAAAATATAAAATAAACAAAGTAAAATATAATTATAAATTTAATAATAAAATATTATTACAATATTAACATAATAAAATATTAATATAATTTTAAAGTATATTATAAATTAATAAAGTAATTATTTATATTAAGTAATAAATAAATTAAATATATAATAATTTTATTGTAAAGCATATTATTGTTATATTAATAAAATATTAAATCTAAATAAAATATTAAGAAAATTGGTGTAAATATTAATAAAATAATAAAGTATTAAATAACAATATTAAATTAAAATATTAAATTAAAATAATTAAATATTAAATATTAAAACAATATTAAAAATAATAAAATACTAAAAATACAAATATAAAATAGTTAGATAAGAAATTAAACACTATTAAAAATATTAAAAATATTAAATATTTAATAATATTAAATTATATATTGATTATCAAGTAACTACTTTGGGACTGCAAGTGTACTACAAGTAGAATTTACATGACCACAGAATTAACTGTAGCAATTGCAAGTGGGAAAATGTGAATGTAAAAGTGAGATTTAAATGACCACAAATTTAATAGTAGCAACCGCAAATGGGAAATGAGAGTTGTATTTTGCAAGTTGTTTTGCAGCGAAACAAACAGCGAAAAATGGAAAAGAGGTTTTACGACTTGCGATTTTGTGGCCTTTTGCGGGGAAACAAACGGACCCTTAGGTTTCTTCGTGTAAAAGTGAGCCAGCACTTATAGTGTTATGGACCTTATTTTCTTGTGAAAAGAGGTGGTTATCTTGATTTTCTGGACATACGACTTTCATAATCAAAACCGACCAAAAAGGAGATTTTCTCACGTGACTCATATAGAAATCTTGTTCGTCCGTCCTTCCGTCTTCATCCACAAAAAAGATAGCAGTGTCGACCCCCTCATTCTTCTTCTTTTCTCAGCTCTCTCTCTCTTTTTCCTCCTCCTCCTCTACCCCCCCTCTGCTGATCGATTAATCAGTTTATCATCAACATCGTATGCTAATATAATCTTCTATTTTACAATTGAGTCAATTCTCTGCTTCTTGAAAAGAAGAGAAGTGACAAATGCCTAGAGATGTAAATGGTATTCAAAAAAACCAATGCAATTTTCAAGAAGAAAATCAGTTGGAGCCTAGAATTTTACACCCAAATCGAATTCAGATCAGATCATACGTACTTATGTTTCGAGTCAGATCCAGGTCTTGAATATTATACCCTCAGATTGATGTAGATATAGGGACTGTTTAATTTCAATAAAGTGAGCGGAAGTAAGGAAATGAGTAAGTGTCATTTATCACTTTCCTATCTATCCAAATATCAGAAAAGGAAAATGAGAAAACTCTTTTTCCTTTTCTCTTTTTCCTTTTACACAACCATTTCCTCACTTCAAGATGCCACAGTTAATTTTGTGGTCATGTAAATCTCATTTGTAATAAGTTGTAACTCAAAACAGTTAATTTTGTGATCGTGTAACTCTCACTTGCATTTTAATTACAGTCCAAATTTTATTTTCCTTAATTGATTTTTATTTTAATATTATTTTGCGGTCAACTATTCCACTTTCACTTTCACATTACCATCCAATCACTGAAAAAGACAATTTTTTTCAAATCACACTTCCCGATAACATTCAAACACCGAAAAACTTACTAATCAATTCTCAAGTTTCAAAGAGAACTATTCCTACTTCCTCACTTCCACCTAGCCAAATAGGTAAATAATGTAAAGAAGGATTCCACCTGAATCCAGATCTGAAAGTCTCACTTTCAGATTAGAATCCAACCGTGCATACTCAATAATTATTCAGATTCAGATGAAGCACTCTCTTAAGAGATTCAAATTCTGATCTTTTATGGGTCCAATTCGAATCTGACCCGTTTATAGCCCAACACATACCCATTCCTTTGTTCACAAATAGATTCACAAGTTTCCTATGGACAGTGACGGAGTCAGGATTTTAAAAAGGGACGAAGGAGGCACAAGATAGTGTCGGCCTTGCATCAGGGCACCAGGGCCTAAGCCCGGAGAAGCAAAAAAAAGATTTCATTCCTTTATACTATCATATATGAATTCTGTGGATCCCTTTTGGTTACTGTACTGGGGATCCAAGTTCGATTCCCAACGTACACATGTTTGTTTTATTATTTTTGTGCAAGAGTTTAATGGTTGTGGGTCTGGGGCCTCAGTGTTATTTTTTCCCCTTTAAAGGCTTTAGTCTTGGGTTGGGCTTAATCATTTTATTTTATAATTTATATCTGTTAGTATATATATTGTATTAGATATTAAATATTTATTTGATTATTATTATTAATTGTTAGTAATTATTAAAATTGTTATTAGTATATAATTGCAAGCAGTGGTATTATCATTTGGCATTTGCGTTGAAATACTATTATTTAATATTAATTTATGTATTTATCGATAAGAAATATCACATCAGGTCTTCGATCTTGTTACCGTCTCATCTGTAAATTTTCTTATAGCTCATTATCTAAAAAACTTGTCATTAATTTTGAGCGATTTTGTATCAATAACATATTTGAGTTCAAATCTCAAATTTGGTTGTCCAAATTGACAGATAATAAGTCTTGTTCAATAAAAGTTTTCTTTCACAAAGAAAAATGATTTGTTTTGATGTAACTATGATTAGCGTGTCTAGGAGCACAAATCAAGGGCCCACTGCCTATGGTCATCAAGCCTCCAAGGACAATAAAGGGAGAAGGGTTGGAGGTTAGAGGACACAAAGGTTCTTGTGTTAGAAAAGCTCAAAAAGGAAAAAAAGGAACTAGTGCCTTCTGCAGACCACACTTTTGTGAGGGGGGCGTGGCATGGCCATGGCTCTTTCCAGGAGGGAGACCTTTTGTCTTTCTCTGGCCGTCCTTTTGTTCATGTTAAGCTATCATCATTCAAGAGCACTGGGGTCTTTTGTGGGCTATTAACCAAAAATTATAGTACGGGTCCAAAGTTTGAACCAAGATAAAATTTTGGTTCAACGTGCATGTATTTTGTTTAAGAAAAAGAGCAAAAAATGGCCCCCACAACTCTCACTTGTAACAAGGTTTCGGTTCATTTTTTTTTAACACTTGTTTTGTTCACTTTTGTTGAATGGATCTCTCCTTTTTCCACTCCATATCCTTTTTCCTTCGTGTGCGGGGGTGTTTGGTTGTAAGGAAGTGACCGGAGTAAGAAAATGAGGAAGTATAATTGCTCACTTCTCTGTCTATGCAAACGTCAGAAAAAAAAATAAGAAAACCCTTTTTCCTTTTCTGTTTTACACAATCATATCCTCACTTTCAGAGCGCTACAGTTAATTTTGTGGTGATATAAATCTAATTTGTAATAAGTTGTAGCACAAAACAGTTAATTTTTTGAACATATAAATCTCACTTGCATTCTAATTACAGTCCATTTTTTATTTTTCTTAATTCATTTTATTTTAATATTATTTTGCGGTCAACTTTGTGGTCAACTTTTTCACTTCCACTTTCACATTACCATCCAAACACCGAAAAAGACATAACATTAACACACTTCCTAACAACATCCAAACACTGAAAAACTTACTAACTAATTTTCAAGTTTCAAAGAGAATTATTATCACTTCCTCACTTCCACCCTTAACCAAACAGGCTACCTTTAAAACTCGAGGTTGCAGAATGATTTTGCATCTACTTAGCTCCACGGCAAAGAGCAATTTTTTAACATTTTTTTTAGAAAGTAGATCCTAGTCATACTCACATAAAAGTGGTTTGAAGAAAGGAAAAAAAATTCAAAATCTGAGTTCTCTCTTAGGTTCGGATTGAGTGCAGACCCAATTTTATTCTTGGACACGCATTTCAACTTTGCATGAATCCAATCTACATTTGACCCATTTACAATGCTAGGTAAGTGTTAAAGATAGATTAATACACATTGTTACTTATTAGCCCATGAGTCCATAACTTGTTAGGCCTTTCCAAGAGTGTTTTCGCAGGACTGTCCACGTGTTCAGCTGGCCAAAGCAGTAGATTCAGCTGTTCCCCCTTCTCCAAAAAGTACATTCTCACATCTTCTTCTTGAATCCTTTTTTCTGTTATTTGCTTGATTTAGTTGTCGTAGGTGTTTTCTTGGGGTTCTAGTCATTTTAGCTGTGAGAGTAGAACATGATTTTTGCTTGTAAATACTGGATTAGAGTAGATGACAGAATTCGGGGTTGAATTTTTTGTCTCCGATCTCAATGTGATCGGATAACGAATCGAACTGAACCGAGTCGGTTCGGCTAGGTTCTATGCCTGGTCTTAAACAGTTCGGCTCGATTTTATTATAATCGGTAAAAACCGACCGAAACCGGCCGATGCTCACCGCTAGTGATTTTCTAACCACATCATAGGTCATTATATTAAATCACATTATTATCCATCTAAAATATTAATTATGTACTCTCATTTATTTCTGTTTGTTTAAGAAAATTCCACGAGCCTTGTATGTGACTAGAAAGTTGAAACAGCACAAAGAGTGTTCTTTCATGAATTTATCCTACGTGGACCACTGAATCATTATTGTTCTGAACTTGGTTGGATTCACTTTGCTTATTTTCAGGTTTTGTCTTAACTCTTACTTAAACACCAAGTAATCTGATGATTAAACATCCAACCACCAATCTAAATTTGATGAACATGCCACGTGCTTCTCTCTTCGTCATCTCTCTTTAATTATATTGCCACCACTGTAATCTTTCTTCTGTTCTTGCTCTTCTGCTGGAAGAAACAATTACGTTCTGTAAATTCTTCATCCTCCAAAGTTTTGGATGGGTAATTTTAATCATTTGATTTATATTCTAACCCCAAGATTAAGTTTTATTTAAACCAGACGAAGGCTAAGGCTATTAACCAAGTAGGCTTTGAGAGCATCAACTTATTAGCTAATCATAAGTTTTCGTTAGATTTGGAGAATTATTATAGCACTGGGCCCCATTTCCAAGCTTAAAGCCACGTGCAAGTCTTAAACTCAGTTGGGGGCCCATTAGGAGCGCGAACACAATTTTGTGGGGCCCACTGGGTCCAACGAATGACCATGTTTAATTTTTAACCATGTTTTCACGAAAAATACTTTAAAAAGGAGCGAAAAGCATGTCCTTTCAGATTCTCTTCTCTGCGTCAATGTGCATCCACGAGGGGGTCTCTAATAAATACACGCTCTTTTTGGGTAGCTGTACCCCAAACCCGCGCACGGGCAGCGGACCAAATAACCCAATAACCCGAATTGTTTTCATTTGGATCCGCAAAAGTCGAGGGTAGAGCTTAATAGTTCCCTGCAAACAAATTAAAAATTATAAAGCGGGCAAATTAGTCTTTATATTTATTCTATATTTAGTTGAGAGAAAAATGATCATATCATGTCCCAGATCTCAGTGGGGCTCACCGGAGAGAATGAGTTGTGAGGAAAGCCTCAAATATAAGTCGTCTCTTAAAAAAAAAAAATAATAAAAAAAAATAATAGCTCACTACATGTGGCTCAAGTTTGATGCGTTTTTGTTTACTAGGTTTGTATATTTATTTTTATTTTTATCTATAGTAAAACTTAAAATTATAATAATATTGTGGGGCAGATGCAATAAGCCAATATATTACATGTAATCGTGAGTTTAATATGATGAAATCCAAACAATTTGTCTCTGTTTTTTAAAACTGAGCTGCTCCAAAATTCAGATTGAAACGCACATTCATATAGAAGAAAAAATAACGAAAAGAAATCACGCAGGGACTTTTTGCTCCCTTGTACCCTCAAGACTAAATCTCTAACTTTCAATAACTGATTACTTCTCCTTAAATTTGAAAGTGAAAATTTAGGCAAGGTGTTTTGGGCCGCCCAACATGAGACAGCCTACCTTATACAAGGTTTACATCTTCCTTCAATTCTCTCTTAGAAACTTCACGGGCCATTGAGAGTGTAAAAATCGTTTCGAATCAATTTATTTATCAGGTTTAGATCTGAATTCAAATCCATTACAGCCTGATGAAATTCGGGGAGTATACTTATGAAATCTCCCTCCCAATAAGCATGTAATTATTATTGTTATTACTATTATGTGAACAGTCCTGAGCGCTGAAGAGATGCTCATAATTAATTTTGAAGATAAAACAAATTACAAACAGACAATTTTAAATAACTGAAGTCAATTTTGAAGACATTTTTTTTAGCCCCCTCATCTATCTTTTTACTGTCAGCAGAAAAAATAAAGGGCTAGATACACTTAAATATACACTAAACTAGGAGCGCTTGGGATACCCTTTTGGTAGCTCTCTACAGTTCTCAATCCTTTGCTCTCTTCTGCGAAGTTCCAGCAGCAGAGATTCCTGCTTACCTGAGCAACCTCGTGAACTCCAAAAGCTGTGATCTTTGGGGGGGTCTTTGGCCTTCTCTTGCAAGAAGAAGCTGAGTCAGGTGTGGTTTCTCTCTTGTTTGCTCTTTCCCTTGGCATTTGTGATGTGGGTTTTTGATTTTTTTTGGGTGATTTCTTTCTGGCTTTTGTAGCTTGGGGGGTGCTGGGAATGTGGCTTGTTTGTGGAGAAGAGAAAGTGGGTAGATTTGTGAAAGCTTTTAACTTTGTTTTTTTCTTTAATGTTTTACTAAGAGATTAAATGTTAGTGCTTGGTCTTTTCTTATGCTTTTACTGAATTTAGAGGTGGTTTAATGATTTTTGGATCCATGGTTTTTGTTGTATATCTTCGCCTGGTACAGTCTTTAATTGAAGCCTCAAAGGTGTAATCTTTGGATCCCTAGTTTTGCCCCGGATATTATTGTACTTAGGGTTTATGTATACTCTTTGGATCCATAATAATGTTTTTCTGTATCTTGCCTCCTCCTTTTTTCCCTAAAGGGGGCGTGTATTGATATAGAACTGTATATCTGTAGGTTGCATTCTCTCTCCTTCACATGTTAATGGATTATGTACTTCACATTACAGATATAAAGCTTGAAAGTTTGGGTCAGTGAAGGGGAATTCCATAATCAGAATGGGAAATGAATTTCTTTTGCCTTTCAGTTTGCGCTGTTGGCTCACCTGGAAAAAAAAAAATTTGATGCAATTCCCATAACACACTTAGCCATTTTAATGTGAAAAGGGAGGGCTCCATGAATTTTTCGCATGCCATGAATGTAGTTCTTTGGATGAGATTGAATGCTTTCTACACGAGACAATGAAATCTCCAAACTGTGGTGAGATAAGATGGAAGAAAAATTGCACAAGATTGGGGGAAACGTGTACCCATCTGGTTGTGTTGGTCAAGGAAATAGAGTTATAGGAGTCTATGATTGCAGTTCCCAGTATGGTCCCACAGTCACATTTTTTGTGTGTGTTGTTGGTGAAATGATTTAGTCTTTGTCAAGTCATTAGTTCTTGATCACATACTTAAGCACACACACATTATTACATGAGATAGACTTGTGTAGTTCAGGAAGGATTCAAGCCCGAGTCCTTCTCACTCAATACCAACATTTGACATTCAAATACAAGATCCATTCCGTTGAACTTGATCTATATTATTTAAAGTAACTAAAACTCAAAAATCAAGTGTTTTGAATACTTTCTGCCGATCCATCAAGCGACGCAAAATGGACGGTCGAAAGTAGTGAGTTGGTTAGATATATGTCTTTAAACATACAAATTCTCGATTCAGCCATTTCATCATGATCTAAACATTTAAAAACCCTTACAAACCAATTTTGTTAGGTTTCAAATGTTCTACACCATTAAACTAACCAACTCACTATTTAGGCTATCCGTTTTTTTCCTACTTGATGCCGGGAAAAAGTATTTAAAATACTTATTTTGATTTAAGATACTTGAAATAATATAGATTAATTTCAACGGAATGGATATTGTATTCGGCTGATGTATGATTGTATTTGAGTGGGAAGAATTCGGGCTCGAATCCTTCCGGAACTACACAAGTCTATCTCTTATTACATACCTGCAAAAGCAACATGCTTATCATTTTGCTGATAATTTCTAAATATGGTTTTTGGAAACTGGAAAGGTTAAACCATCAGCCCAATTCTTTTAATGGTGATGGATGGGCTATCTTCATATGTTTACTTTATGCTCAAGTTGATGAGTTATCTTTTCCACATGGCCATTAAAAGGGCTGAGGTATATCTTGTTCATGCAAATTCTTTTACATTAAGCAAAGTGATACATAAAGGACATGGTGCAAAATAGAGGGTATAGTAGTTAGTGAAATTGGGTGAGATGATAGAAGATTGTTTTCAGCGATAGCAAGTTATTGAGATGTATCTTTGGGTAATGGACAAACGGGCAATTGCATATATGGATACATACTATGGGGATGGAGCTGTTTGATGGAGACAAGGATGAAATACATAGGATTTCCACTCAAAGGTTGTTTCCAGCCAATTATCAAGGCCTCACACACATCTTTCCCACCAACATGAGGGGTAAAAGTTGATGATGATTCTAGATGGGCAGAGTATGGAGTGCCTTCGTGTATGTAGGTTGGCCATCCTTTACCTTTGTGGGTGCTAAATTGCTTCCTCAAAGGTGTCAGAAGAACTTTGACATTAGAATTTGTCTAAAAGTCCAAATTAGGAAATAGGAGCCAAGATGTGCCTGTTAGCTTCATGCATAATCTTATTTTGACCCTCATGGCTGAGAGTCCAACTTAGCTTCATGCATAATCTAGTAACTTTTCATATCTTGATTCAGCTTGAAGGTTCTGTAAGTTTTTATAATCATTCTTTTCTCCTAATCTATAACTTTCTATGAAATTTATATATCTTATCTTCCCTTTCCCTGTTTTATTGTATCATCAGATAAATTATCTAACTCATGTCTTCCATTGTTCAGCATGTTAACTGATCTTTTGGACTGATTTAACGCTGACAGTTGTACATGCACTAGTGGGAGTTATTTGGTGATCCCCTTCTTTTACTGTTGTGAAAATTGTTGAGCCAAATGTTGCATGAAAGATGGAAAAGAAGTATAATGTTACTTCTGTTCTTTTTCTCAGACGTGTCAGGTATCCAACTTTTCTTTTAACTATATAAATAGGTAAAATCTGTCTTGCTTCTGGAGAAAAAACTTGTACATGCTGTCACTAAATTCAATATTAGAGTTTCCATTTGTGCTAAATAGAAATTAATAACTATATAGCTTGTATGACTGTTTTTTAGTTTCAAAAGAAAACTATTCTCTCTGCTGCAATCTCTTTACACTCTTTAGTTTCACAATTTTACCTTGAAAATTTTATTGAGACTTCCTCTAACGCTCATGTATTCTTTTGATGGACTCTAGAGAAATTATACTGAGAGAAATCAACTTCTCAACTACCTATCTTTAATATTTTGATTTTCAGTCTTATTTTGTCAAATTAGCTTGTTTTAGCTTTACTTGTTCAAGTAATCTTTATAGCACGTGTACTTCCTGTTCAGCTTCTAAGAAATACCAATTTGACTCGTTTTTCCATTTAGGTTCATTCGTTGGGATTAACATCGGCCTGGATATTTCTGACCTGCCATCACCGTTAGACATAATATCAATCCTTAAAGTCCAGAAGATTCGTCATGTACGCTTACGTGATGCCGACCACCAATTGCTGACTGCCCTTGCAAACACTGGAATAGAGGTGATGGTTGGTGTTCCTAATGACCAGCTTCTAAAAATTGGAGAATCCCGGACAGAAGCAGCTGATTGGATCAACAAAAATGTTGCACCATATCTTCCAGCAACTAACATCACATATATTGCTGTTGGCAATGAGGTCCTCACAACAATTCCAAATGCTGCTCTTGTTCTGGTTCCAGCAATGCAATTCATCCAGTCCGCTCTTCTAGCTGCCAACCTCAACTTCCAAGTGAAAGTTTCGAGTCCCCAATCCATGGACATGATCCCGAAATCTTTCCCTCCATCTACTGCAACCTTCAATTCATCGTGGAACTCTGTAATGCTACAGTTCCTTCAATTCTTGAAGAATACGGGATCTTCCTTCATGCTAAATGGACAGCCATACTATGGTTATACCAGAGGAAACGGTATCTTCCCTATAGAGTACGCTCTTTTCCGGTCTCTCAATCCAAACAATCAAATTGTGGATCCCAACACACTCTTCCAGTACACAAACATGTTTGATGCAATGGTTGATGCTGCATATTATTCCATGCAAGCAATGAATTTTTCCACTATCCCTGTTCTTGTGACAGCATCTGGGTGGCCATCATTAGGTGTTGCCAATGAACCTGATGCTACAGTTGACAATGCTTTAGTCTACAATAGCAACCTTATACGCCATGTTTTAAATGGTTCTGGTACACCGGCTCAACCAAGCAAACCAATTAACACATATATCTATGAGTTGTTCAATGAGGATCTCCGGCCTGGGCCTATGTCTGAGAAGAACTGGGGGATATTCTCTCCTAACGGCACGGAGGTGTATACTCTGAGCTTCTCAGGTGTTGATGACGGAACTACCACAAACTCATCGGTGTTGGTTGGTGTTTTTTGTGTAGCAAATTCCACCGCGGACACCACTGCACTAAAGGCAGGCTTGGATTGGGCATGCGGTCCTGGTTCAGCAAACTGCAGTGCTATCCAACCAGGGCAGCCATGCTATGAATCTGATAATCTTGTAGCACTTGCTTCCTATGCATTTAACAATTACTACCATAGGACACAAGCAAATGGAGGCACCTGCAGTTTTGGTAATACAGCCATGATTACTTCTGTTGACCCTAGTAAGTTCTCTCCAGAATTGAATATTATGTTTTATGTTCATATGTTGACTACAACAATACTTTAGGATCATTATCAACCGAAATGGATGTAAAATAGATGGATACAATACACACTCGAAAAAGCGAAGAAAATGAATAAATGATATCTAGCACTCCATCAAATGACACGATTCTATGCAATCCATAAATTGGGAGAGTGCATCTGTTAATCAATAATCTGGGATTTTTTTCTCCCCTCTGTTCCAATTTCCCTCTGGCTTTAAATGCTTGAAAGTCACTATGTTATTCCTTTTTCTCAAATGTTTCCTAGGGTAGAAGGCTGCTCTTTGGTTACAATGCATTTTATGTGGCTGGTTATCCCACTGCACTGGCCTTTCAGGTTTTACGGGAATCCTTATTGCTGCTGAGTTAGGAAGTTGACACTGACAAGTTGCTGACATCAGGTTGACAAAACTGACCTTAGATGTTTTGATCAAATTTTGATGCATCTCAACTTAGAGTTGTGCTTCTTGGATGATGATGATGATGATGGTGTTTGTCTGGTTTCTGTCCTCCATAAAATTATTCACCCTTGCAGGCACTGGTTTCACCAATGACTGAAAGCTTAAACACCGCTTGTGATGACACCCTCACAGAATGTACACTATTCATTTAAGGGTTTCACTCGTGGTTTTTATGCATTGCTCTAATACCAATTTCTATCATAGAGGTTCGAGTTATGGAGCCTAGTATAATGATGCAACGACTGCATCAGAAACTTCATTGCATATCCGACAGTTTTCAGTTTTCAACCACTTTGCTTCTTAGCAATGTTGCTCTCACTAGTTCCAACCCCATATCACCTCATGGTCACTACAACGTAATCTTCCATCCCAGTATCATTCATGCCTGCAGTATTAACTTCTTCTTATTGCCCATTCATAGATTTAAGTTGGCTTGATTTTCAGACCACCGATGTTATCATCTCTACTTTACACTAGTACTCTCCATTGAGTATCATCAGTAGAAGTGGCAGCTAAAGAGGAAAACTGCGCCTTGATGGGGGCCAAGTATTGGATGCTGAAAGTAGAGAGGGGCTACTAGTGGCAAAGCTTGTTTCTTGGATGGATGTGAACCAGTTATAGACTCACTAGGGATACCCAGTTCATTCCATCATAAAACTCTTAGCGCTGATCGTGACCATTTTTTAAACTGTTATTTTCAAGATTATATTAGCTCTCTGGTGTAATAATCCTACATGCTCTTATTTTTCGTTCTCTTCTTGCTTCCAGGTCATGGTTCATGCATCTTTGCAGGGAGGTAAATAATTGAGAAATATCTATTTCCCATTTTAGTTTAAAATTTCTCTAAAATGCTGCAGCGCTGTTTCCTTCCTACCAAATGAAATGCCGGTTTTATTTCTATGGACAGCAATGGATCACACATCAGCTCTGGCAGCGAAGCCTCTGGTCCCACAGGTCCAATCAGCGGCGTTTCAAGGCTGCACGCTCTAGACTGGAGTTTTTTACAAATAGTCCTGGCGATTCTGCTTCTCTTGGCAGATTTGTAGAGCTTATCCTGTTGACATCTTAACTGCATATCTTCTCCCTATTCTTTTACAGCAGGGATTGTTAATTATTGTTAGTTGCGCAATTGAAATTCTTGTAGCCTTTGGTGCTTATGAATATAGTAGCATGCTGTAATTCTATTTCTTGCTGTCAGTGATGGATGGAGAGTCCGCATGATGCTTATAGCTTTGTTCTTATGTGGTTCACTCTGCGTTTGTGTTTAAATTGTTTGCTTAGGTTGCAGGCATAAAGACGATGGGCTCACAGAAGTGCCGACTCTGGAAGATTCTGAATAGGGGAAGCAATCAGTTGCTCGCTGTTTGAAGAAGTACAGAGTTAACTACTGACCCAGGACTTGCAGGATTAAAAGCTGCTTCTTCTTCTGTGTTTTCTTTTTCCGGATTGTGTTCTGACACAAAACCATTGGTTTCTTTGCTCTTTATGCATACATAGATCGAATGATCAGATAATACTTCATTTCAGTACAAATTGTTTGCAGTCACATGTATCATTTTGTACATGCACTTTCCTAATGTAGCCGGTTTTGTAAATATCTGAAATCTAATTGTAACTGATCTGTTACAGAGAGGTACCTTTTGATTGTTTTCGATTCTGTATTGTAATTCGAGCAACGACATTCGATTTCATACTTTACAGTTACTGAAAGTTCTGTATTAGCAGCCCTGGAGGATGGTGAGAGGTATATTCTTGCTGTGTGTCTGTTTGCAGACTGTCAAACAAACTATTGCTGGTGCAATGTCAATAACAAAGGAAAAATGGGGCTGTCTGCCTCTGCAAGTTTAGTTACAGAATTCTAACACGCTTCCAGGTTTGCAAGAAGTTTGAACTGCAATGCCAATTGTGTTCAAGTAAAGAAATTTTGAATTTGAACAATGGAGAAGGTAAAAGTTTGAAATATTAGTTGGGTTGGTTTTGTTCTAAAAAAAAAAAATTAAAAAAATGGTTGGGTTGGTTTAATCTGCGGTGACAGATTGATTAGAGATAGATCAATTAGAATTAGTCTAATGCGGTGCATCATTTTGTGAGAGAGATGATTTTGAGGTATGATTTTATCTAATCTAATCTAGCTTAAAAGAATATTTGTTGGAGTAACAAGCCTTTTAAAGAGAGAAACTGTGAGCTCTAAATTCAAGATTAAATTTCCAATATTCAGACTGTCCACCAAATAGCTCTATTTTTAGAAAAAAATAATTCTAATATTTTAAATAAAACTTTCTGAAAAGAGGTTTTCTCCTGTGGCTAATATAGAAACTTTGTTCATTCGTGTCCGTCTTCATCTACAAGAGAGAGCAGCATCGACCCTTTCTTTTTTATTCCTCCTGATTAATCGGACCGACATTTATGATATACTAATTTAATTAAAAACTATTATTGAGATGTAAGTGCACAGCACGGGTAAAACAGATCTTTTCAAAAATTACTTTAAATAGTTAAATCTACACAGAGCCCCAGAGTCTGTAGAGCCAAGGGGAACTGTGGGCTGCAATTCAATTAGATCGATGTCGATGTCCTCGTCGACAGGAAACCACTTCGCCAGCGTCGGCGGAGGCGGCGGAGTGCGGTGGCCGTCTACGACGTCGGTGTCGTCGTCGAGCAAGAGGATACAGAAGGAGATGGGGGAGCTGAACGCGGAGCCGCCGTCCGATTGCTCTGCGGGGCCCAAAGGCGACAATCTCTACAAGTGGGTCTCTACAATCATCGGACCACAAGGTATCAGCCATCTCAAACATCTCAAAGTTGCTTCCTTTTCTCTTAATTAGGGCGCAAATTCCATCCGTTCTGTGCTAATAAGAGTTTACTTATTTAATTTAAGTGTTTTTATATGAGATGAAATAAAAAAGTTAGGACCTTTAGCCTGTAGTTTGAAAATTTGAGATTTCTAAATTGAGGTATGAAGAAGTTTATGTGAATTAGGTTTTTGCAAAGAAAATTTGAGTGAGTTTGTCAAGACACACATAATAATTATTATTAGAGGTGTAGGTAAGCTGGGTATGATCAAGCTTAGCTTGAAGTTATTCAAGTTGAGCTCATTTGTCATTTCGAGCCTGAATCTCATGTTTAAGCTCTCGTTTGATTTTGAGTCACTTGACCTTTTTCATTAATGATCTTTTTTTTTGTGATATTTCCACTATCCAATTGCTCATATAAATTATTGGATATTCAATTTTTGTTAATTATTATATTCCAACATGTTCGGGACGTAGCTTAGATAATCACAATAGATGTTTCGTAGTTTATTAAATAGTGAATATTGTGAAAATTAGTTGTTAGATAATTATTAATCTGTCAACTGCTTTTAGGTGGTTTAATCATGATCACAAACTCAAGCCATGAGTCTTTTTATCTAATGATTTTCAAGTCCTTTTACAAGTTAGACAACCAATCTATTATGAGGCATAATTTCATATAGACGATTAAAGTGAAACTTTAGTATTTATGCAATTTTGAAAATAAACCTAAAACTGAGCTTATTTGAGGCAACCTGTGGGATGAGGTCTTGTCCAAACTCAGCCCATTTATTAATTATTATTTTGAGCTTATTTCATGGTTCAAGCAGACCTCATTCTATTAACCGATCAACCTTATTCTTGCTGAATATAGACCTCAATAGTTCTCTTTTCCATTTAAGCAATAAAGTTCATCCTTTTGATAAAAAGAATGACTTGAAAATAGGCATTAAGGATCTTGGCTGTCCAACTTCAAACTTTTTCAGTTTAAATACTTGTAACTGTAAGTTTAAATTTGGGCTTGAAATTCTTGTGGTTTATGGCAGGGCTGAAAGTCTCCCGAAACAAGGTTTAGAACATTGAGTTCGTTGAAATTGAAATGTTAAGAATTGGCTGCATGGGTAAATGGTTCATAAATGAGTCAAAATGGCAAATATAGGGAGTTTTTACCCTGTCAAACTTTTGGGAGGTGGCATTCCTTTACAGTGCTACAGTGGATTGCTAGCTATGATATTAGTAGCTAGGAAGGTTTCCTTTAATTAATACATTGAATTGCGAGAATTGGTTGTGTACCATTTTAGGAAAAGTCCTGCTAGATCGGGTTGCTACCATATTGATTGAGGTAAAAAATAGGTGTTGCCAATATTGGGTTGTTATGAGTGGCCATACTTATTAAGATAAGGTGCATAGTTAGGGAAAATATGATTCAAGCAATCCAAGTTCAATGCTACGCTGATTCCAAAATATAGTGAATGGGAGAGAAAACATGCATTGAATGAAGAGTGTATAGTTTATATCATACCAGTTTATTTGAAACATGATGATTTAATAATGACAGACATGAACCAGATGATTTTCATCTGTGACTGTTATACATGTTTGGCTATGTAAATTTATCTTCTCTAATTTAATCACCTCAAATATACAGATTCCATAAAAGAAGTTCTAGCATATGAATCTATTTGGTTCTAGACACATTCAAAATGTATAACTGGAAAATCTCAATTTTATTTGTATTGTTTTTCCAATATTTTCAAATTTCAAAAAAAAAAAAAATTGTTGGAAACCAAGTTTTGCCGACTATAAGTTAGGCTCTGTAGGAGAAGAGCCCAGTTTCTCTTCTTCTTTCTGATCATTGTACCTGAGTATATGAACTTTAGCTATGCACTATATGGATTTTCTTTCCATTATCAACTAGGAAGTACATTTCTTTTAATTAGATATATATTTTAAATCAGATGTGGGAGGTCCCTCAGGATTTACTTTCACTTTTGATCCATTTATTTGTCTGTAAGCCATCATTAAATGGTTATAATAATGTAGTTCCATCTGAAGTTGTGAACAAACAAGCAAATAAGATGTCTAGATTAGTGCTTTTAATCCAGTGCTGTATGGTTCTTTAGCAATTGCTACTTAACTGACGGCTATTTTATCTTGGACGTAGAGTTCTTGGATTTGGAGACTTACCCTACCACAGAGATAATTGTGTTCTTTAATGTGTCCGAGATTCCCCTTTTCCTTTACCATGTGGACTCGTTCCAGAGCTATGTTTGAGTCATAAGTTGTTGCAAGATGATAATCAGTAACCACTAAAATAGGTTTAAATAACAGGCCTTTAAGGTTCCATGTGAATCCTCTCTATTGACTCGAGGTTAATGAAACTCTAGGTTGATTGTAGTATGCTGGGAAAAAGTTGAGTGCTGACTGAAAAGGGTTCTGCAATTTAATTTTGCATTAATTAATAGAAAATTCTTTCAGTTTAGCCTTTCCTAGATTCACAGATAGATTTGATACATAGTTTCATCAATATGATGCCTGTGTCCTCCACCAGTTATTAACTTATTATTCATGCCAACTCCCTGCTGGTAGGAATAGTCATAAAACTCTTTTACTGACACAAAAATTCCTTGAAACCTATTATTCCCTCATGACATCTTGCGTTGCCATGGCTAATGTATACCAATTTTCTACTTCATTGCTTATTCAAGAAATCAATCTTTATAACGTGCAGCACGGTTCGTACATACTGCTACTTAGATTTTTTGCCGACCTTAAGTTTTTCTTTAAGAAGATGGTGGTCTTGGGTTTACTACCTTTTTTATGAGCTTACAATCAGTTCTATATGTGCTGTTTTCCTTAGTGGTTCATATTTCTGAAGTTCATATATGCATCACATCCATTGCTTCCATATTCTTAAATATGTGATTATTTCAATAATATATATGAAAACAATTGAATGCAGTAATCCAACAGCAAGTGTGTTGACTGATTTTCTGTCTCCTATTTTCTTTTATTTATAGGATCACCATATGAAGGTGGCATATTTTTTCTCGAGATCACATTTCCATGTGATTATCCATTTAAACCCCCCGAGGTATGAAACTTTTGACTGGCTATATAAGATATCATCTCTTATGTTCACAACAGATTTGCGCTATGGTAATATGGTTGTACTATGATAATTTGCCGACCAATTTGGTGTAGTTAGTAAGCTCTGATGCACCAGGATTAGGTACAGAGAAATGGTAGTTGCCGGTGAGGGAGGGAGCATACCTTCTTATATCTTAGAAATACCAATATTTGTCTCACTACGGGTGTGATGTATCTTTCCAATACCAATACCAATATTTGTCACACTGCAGGTGATATTCAAGACTCGAATTTATCACTGTAATGTTGATTATGCTGGCAATTTAAGTCTGGATATCTTGAAGGACGGGTGGAGTCCTGCCCTGACGATTTCAAAGGTGTTAGTAGCAATCAAAGCGATCTTCACCAATCCTGATCCATGTATGTGCTATCGTTACATACTAGTCTTTCTTTTATGCCTTTTCATTTAGGGTTCCTTACTGAAAACAGTTCTATTTCTGTGGTTCTCTTAAAGATTTTTATGAGGGCATTTTCTGTACCTTTTTGCAGATAACCCTTGTCTCAAGCATTGCTCGTTTGTACTTGACCGATAGAGCTAAGCACGATGAGATAGCCGCAGAGTTTACTACGCGTTTTGCTCGGTGAGCTGTCAGCTACCAGAGACTGAGACATTGCTCGCTGAACTTCTTGTTGATTTGTTGTTATTTTATTGTAAATTGTGTATTCAGATTTTTGCGTTTATTGGACAATATGGACCAAGTAGTGTGCATAGTTGTTTTCAATATGTGCAGCGTAAAGGCTCGTGCTCATAAGTTGGTCAAATTTCCATTTTTTTCTCATCGTTGGCTGTTACTGTTACTGTTACTGTCGTGCATGAAGTTGTTTGAATTGACAATTTAGGGAGGAAGAAACAGGATATTGCCCAAAGTTGATCATATTAGCAGAATTGGCATAATGTCCTGTGAATTGTCAACCTGTCATTGTTTCATGGTTTAATTTCATTTGAGTTGATGATGTTCTTTCTGGACAATGCTGACAGCCTTTAGATCCATAATGCTCTCTCATCTCTCCTCAAACCAAACATGATCCAAAAGGAACAACTAGGGGTTCTTCCAACAATGTCCAGGAATTGATGAATGCTACTCGCAACTCGCAAGTCCACCAGCGCGATCACTGCAACTAGAAATCGGACCAGTCTCCCACAGAGAGAGAGAGACCTGTTCAAGCTGGAATTAGATTTTGCAATAATTCAAATTAGATGGATGGAAAAACTAGCGAGTTAGAATCATTTAATCACCCTGATGGAGGAAAAGAACATGAACATGGCAGGAAATTCTGGAGAATATATTTACTATGCCTGCATGCTTCTCACAAATGAGTAGCAGAAAACAGGTACAGATTCAAATTTTTGTTACATATTTGTATATGAGTACTGCAAACTCAAGAACTGACCAGAACCATACTGACTAAATAGAAGCGTAATCATTCCTCTGTAGTCTTATGTCTCAGGATCAAATTGCAATAACCAGTAACGAGTTGGTTTCTGTGATGCACCTGAAAAGCCAAGTGGAATATGAGCTAGCAGACCCACTTCCAGAACTCAAAAGGCACAAGTTTTTTCAGGCCGTAATTTTCCCTCGAGTGCTCCCAAATGACAGTCTGATGAAACAAGTGAAACACCTCAGAGTATTTGCTGCTTCATTCGACATATCAATCTTGCCACTTCTTAATTTTGGTCTCTGGGTGAATTCT
>JAVJIF010013819.1:0-115578 GCA_038442645.1 Agave tequilana
TTTCTATATATGTATGCTTCATTATTTCCATGATATCAATTTCTATTGGTATTCTCCTTCTCATACATATATATATATTTTCATGTGCATGCTTTACAATGGTTTACTATTTAAAGCACAAGGTTTATGCTAAGCTTAAGTTAAAACTTTATTTTCAATTGATGTTTCAATTGATATTTTAACAATGCATAAGCTTATGAAAAATAAATTTTTTTTTTTTTATCATTGTTTTTCAATTGATATCAATATGCTTCATTTCAAATTTGTTATAAATTTTACAATTGGTAAATTTACAATTGATATCAATATGTATTACCTATTTGAAAAATTCAAAATTTTTAATGTTTATTTACAATTGGTATCAATTGTTTTTTTAATTGGTATCTTAAAATTTGATTACAAGTGGTACCTTAAAATTTTTTAAGATATCTCAAATTTGTTTATTGAGAAAAATTCAAAATTTTGTTTGAATAAGAAAAATCAAAATGTTTTGATGTGCATTTCTTATATGCAAGGAGAGCTTAATATCTCTTCTACATATAGATTCATGATGAGTGTATCTTGTATTGAGGAGCTGACAACTCTTCTTTATGTGATACACGTGTGTAGGGGAGCTTCACATCTCCTCTTATGCATTACATATTATACGTTATGTGAATTAGGGCTTGTCATCCCTCTTTCATGTAATGTATATGTGTAGGGAAGTTACTTTACCGTCTTCCTCTTCATGAATGTATATCGCATATAACATTTTATTGACTTATTTGTTTACACCCTTATTGGTCTCTTTGTTTATGACAAAAAGGGGGAAAAATTTGATGATTTTGTTTTTACTTTAACCCCTTTGTTGATGATTGACATAAAGGGGGAGAAGTATTTGAGATATATGCATGTTTTCCTTCCTTTATTCATAAAGGGGAAGTAGTTTTTATTTTTTATGCATATATGTTTTGTTTTGCGAATAGGAGTAAAACAATTTGATGTGTTTTATGCTTGTTAGCATGTTTATCTCCATACATTTGCATACATGTTATGTGCTTCATTGTCATATTTATTTGTTTATTTGTTATGCCATGAGTTAAGGAGGAGCTTCTTTGAAGCTTTACTTTAATCCATGTATATATAACTTCATGAGTTTTGTCATCATCAAAAAGGGGGAGATTGTTGGCCCAAAGGCCCATCACTTTAGTTTTGATGATGATCAACTCATGTAGTTATAGCACTAATGATCTTGTTTTCATTTAGTCTCAGATTTATGATCAAGATCTTAGTAGGTGCATAGCTTCAACAAAGGATTTAAAGTCATATTTTGGAGCTTGCACGGTGTTTGGACCAAGTCAAGAAGGCTTCAAGTGAAGACTTCAAGAAGATGAAGACTTGTGTCTAGGTTTGTTTTTAGAAGATTTTGTTTTTTAGTTAAAATGTAAAGGATAGAATAGTTAGTGGATTGCTCAAATATACATATACAAATACACTCTTGATATTTTTTGTTTTTACAAAGATTTTCTATTTAGAAAATACATGTTTGATTTTTGTATTCAATGTTTACATATATTTACCCAAAACCATGTTTAGTGCTTAATGTCAAAAACATAGATTACACTATGTTTGTGTAGTGGATCATATCCATACACACTATGTTTCAAAGTGGTTTAAATATCTTGTTTTTGTATTTAGTGAAGTTTTGGAAAAACAAGTTTTGAAAAATCAAGTTTGGAAAAATACAGTTTTTATTTTTAAGCCAAAATTTTCAAGTTACAAAAATAGTCCAAATCATTTGAAACATGCCTTGATTTTGTGCAAGCATGTTTGTTTATCAAGTACATTGGTAAAACTATTTTTGTAGATTTTTCAGTATTTTATTGGATTTTATTTTAGCCAAAAAGACCAAGTTTTAAATCCCTTAACAGTTCTGTCCTGGCTTCAGCCGGTCGACCTGGCGGTCGACCGACGTGCACAGACGTGCACGCCAGTTCTGGCAGGAGGGCCTGTCGACCGACCCGGTCGAACCGTCCGAGAGCTTACTCTCTAGAAAGGCCCCGTCGACCGAGCGGTCGACCAGACAGAGAGACTTGCTCTCTATATCCTGGCCTCGGTCGACTGACCGGTCGACCGATGGCCCAACGGTCGGATTTCTGACCGTTGGCGGTCGACCGACAGTTCTGTCAGGCCTCCAACGGCTAGTTTTTGGAGCCCTATATATTGGGCCATTTGGGGGCTGTTTTCTACAAGATTTTTGAGAGTTTTCAAGCCAGCTTTTCCTACTCTATTAAGAAGTTTTCTCCACAAAATGAGAGCTATATTTCCAATCAAAAGGGAAGTTTATCAAGAGTGTTTAAAAGTGATTTTTTTAAGTTTTCCTCCACCATTTCAATCCTTGTTTTCTCACATAACACTTGAGCTATTCATTGCTATATCTACCTATAGGGATTTGTTGTGAGAGGATTTTAGTGATCAAGAGTTGTGATCACCAAGTTCTACTTTGTACTTTGAGGAGGTGGACGTGTGTGTTCGCATTGTTTCGGGTCCTAGTGGGGACTCGGTGTTTCGAGTTCGGGTGCGAATTCTTTGTTTGAGGTGCGGCCTCAGCGAGCCGGTGGGCTTGCGGTGTGTACGGACTAAGGAGTCCGAGAGCTTGTAGGTGTTGCGGCCCGAGTGATCCGGTGGGATCGATTAAAGTTGAAATCCTTCATGTGTCGAAGGCGGGGATGTAGAGCAAGTGTGCTCGAATCTCGAAACAAATCCCTTGTGATTGCGATTGCTCACTCTCTCTCTCTTTGCCTCTTATTTATATCTTGCAAGCTATTATTGTCATTACACTTATATGCTTGATATATTGTGTGCTCATATTGTATATGCTTGGTTTGTTTGCTAACACTTGTATTTAACCAAGAGAGCCAACGCGGCACCTCAACCCTTATCTAGGGGTATCTCGAGGAGTTAGTCCACAGCCCTTCACGGGGAATTCGGCTACACTCTTGTGTTATACGTGGTGTTTAATGTAAGAATTTTTAGTTTAGGTCATACTAGTTTTTAATTCTGCATTTAGTGACCATTAGATTAGCCATCACCAATTCACCCCCCTATAGGTGATTTACAAATACACCATGGTATATTGTATATTCTTTTTGGTGAAAATATATCACAAATATAAACAGAATTTCAAGTTTTTTCAAAACATAATTTTTGCCTTGGGTTGGTCGACCGGGCAATCGGCCGAAGTGCACAAGAAACCATTATGCATGTTGGTCGACCGGGCAGTCAATTGATTGTAAGTACTTTGCTCTCAGTTGAGATCGGTCGACCGGCTGGTCGACCAACATTCCCAACGGTCAAAAATATGATCATTGGCGGTCGACTAGGCGGTTGATCGACCTGTTTGGTTTTGACAGACTTTACCTATAACGGCTATATTATTAGAGAAATGTTTAGTGGCTAATTAAAAATGGCTATATTGGTTTTTCTCTATATTCTTGAATACCTATAAATAGTAACCCTATTTACCATTAGTTATAACTAAGAAAACTCAAGAACTAATAGAAAATACGTTCAATCTTTTTAGATTCAATTTTCAAAGAAAAAAGTTTAAAAAAGAGAAAGTGTTCTTCAGCTCAAATCCTTTCCAAATCTCTCTTGTTTTGATTCTCACACTCTGCTGATTACAAGCTTTCCTAATTACAAATCTTTGAGCTAAAAATCCACTTTTGGTTATAGGATTGCACTTTGTGAACTATTTTGTGATCTAAGAAAGGTCATCTTCTTCATTGTTGTTGAGAAGCATTGTAGAGGTTGAGGCCTCATACGAGCTTGCGGGTTTTGTCATCTGTAAGATGTAAAAGACACCAAGTGAGAGGACTTGCGGGTCCAGTTCATTCTTGAAGGAACGTGTAGAATGATGATCTCACGAGATCAAACTATAGTGGAAATCTTTCACGCGGTGAAGGCCGGGACGTAAAGCAAGTGGCTCGAACCTCAAAACAACCCTCTTGTGTTTGCGAGTGCATACTCACTCTTCCTTTAGACTTAACTCACTCTCTCTATTTGTATGCTATAATTGCTCTTCATTTTACTGCAATTTTCTATTTTGCAAATTACTAATTATGTTGGACATTATTATTTGCTTGGATTGCTAGACTTTGTTTTTGTTCCACATTATTTGCCATTAACCCATAGCCATCACTATTCACCCCCATCTAGGTAATTATCTATATCTAAATCTTTTGTTTGTCCCAAGGGTGATGAGAACTCTTGGTTCGAAATTACCGTTAAAGAATATAATGCAAACTCCAAAGCCCATTATGCATTATTACAAGCTTTAAATGATGATATTTCTAGGGTTATAAATTGCACATCTGCATATCATATTTGACAAGTTTTGATCATCACTCATGAATGCATAACACAAGTAAAGAAAGCTTAGACTGATTTGTTTAGCTCTCAATATGATAACTTTTATATAGATGATAATGAATCTATTGATAATATGCTTACCCATTTCACTACAATTACTAATAGACTCAATTTTTAGGTATTCCTATCAAAAATGATAAAAAGGTGCAAAAAATCATTAGAACACTTTTTAAAGCTTGGGAAGTCAAATCTACCACCTTGAAAGAGCTCAACGATAAAGAGAAAATAGACTTCACCGCTTTAATGGGGGGGCTTGAAGACTTATGAAATGAAGATGATGGTAAGAAAATACCATGAGCCACAAAAAGATTGGGGTTGCACTCAAGGCTTCATAAGAGAGATCAAGAAGAAAAGTATTACAACACTAACTACCTCGGAAGATGATGAAGAACCCACTCTCCTGTGAAGAACGTAAAGAGTATGTATCACAAAAGCAAAAGGAGAATGACTCAAGCAGAAAAGGCAAGAAGAAAGTAATGAAACCACCCTTCGGATTCAGAAAATGAGTTCTAGGATGATCTGCGCATATGTGCTTCATGGCCAAGGGGATGACCCCTTGATGTAAACTTGGAATTCGACCTTAATGAAGATGATAAATTATCAGATGATGATCTTATTATGTGTTGTGAAAAACTATTTGAAAAATATGATTTGATGAAAAGAAAATTTTGAAACTGAAGAAAGAAAATAATGTTTTTCTCAAAACTTAACATTATTTTAAAAGAAAAGAAATAATATTGAAAAAAATAATTCTTTGAAAAACAAATTTGACTTGATTTTCAAAGAAAATAATCTTGTTTCTCATACTAATATTGCTTCTTCTAATGTTGATAAAAATGTGATTTGTGTTTTAAAAGATAAAATTGATTATTTGGGCTCAACCTTGAGCCAATGTGATTTTGACTATAAAAGATCAGAATCTTTATTTCAAAAGAAATAACTCAACATGTTCATGCACATGCTCCATAACATGCACATACACGTCATACTTATAAGTATGCCCATGTGCATTCTTATTCACATTCGGGCCGTAAAAGTTATCGAGCCAAGTTTTGGTTCGATAAATTGAAAGTTTTAAATGCCAATGTTTGGATTGATAGTGATACTAACCCTCGAGACTCAAAAGATTTATGTACCAAAATCTATATCAATTGTATTTGATTTAAGTGTGGGCTCTCTCAAAACATGAGAGAGTTTGGTGTCTTTATGGTGGATGCAATCAAAACTTGATGGACAAATCAATCGACGCATCCACTACCAAGGAGTTTAGGTGGGGGACTACTTTGTTTAGGAGAAATGGAGATTAGTTCTATCGATATTTATAACTATCTTTATCTCCATCTTATGTTTGTATATGCTTTAAATGGATAATTTTTAGCATACTATGGTTTATATATTTTGATTATATGTTTAAATGTTATATTGAAAGAACATATGATATATTTTTATAGCTTTTGATATACACTCTTGATTTCGTGCCAAATTAGATTCACATGCTTTGTGTACTCAATTCTTTTTTAGTTATATGTGTATATAATAGTTTTGATGATTATTACATTTACACATATACTTTCTTAAAAAAATTATAGTCTTTGATCACACATATTTTTGTTCATATAAATGTATAAAAACTTCTTTTTCTAGATTTTATATAATTTTATTAGGATTTAAAAGAGGATTTTAAATATACAAAATATAGCAATTTGGCCTAGGGTCGGTTGACCGATGGTGTAACAAGCCACTGGATTGCGCACAACAGTCGATCTAGTGGTTGACCGACGTGCACACAAGCACAATGCATGTTTTTCCGGTCGATCGCTTGGGTAGAGAGAAAATCTGCTTCTTTTGTCAGTCGACTATCCCCGTTTGGCCTTGCGTAATAGAGAGCAGAGTGCTCTCAGTCGGTTGATCAAGCCTGAACCTACATAGAAAAATAGAAGTTTAGTAATATGTGCTAAGTTGCTCAATGCTACCGCTATAGCAAGTGGCTATATAGGTCCTGATCCACAAGTAAGGACTATGATAAAAGAGTTTAGTAAGTTCTTTTTAGTTCCTTAAGACTAGTTTAAAAGTCTTTCTTCTTTATTTTGAAGAAAAGAAATTAGGTTAAGTTAGAAGAAAGAATATGAAGACAGAAGGAGAAGAGACGGTGTTGAAATCAATTTAAGTTAAAAGAAAAACTAAGAGAATGAAATTAAAGGAATACAAAAAAGAAAGTGTTGGTTTTTAAAAGTGAATAAAAGCTAAAAATCGAAATGAAAAAGATAGAAAGCTTACATATTTTCGATAAATGCTTACCTTGAATCGTTTTAAAGGTTTCCCTCAAAAATAATGAAGCAGAACAAGGGAAGAAATAGCAATAAGCAGTGATCTACCTGATTGAGTAATGATAAAGAAGAGGAGGAACATATATTGATTGTCACTTTCAATAGAACTCTTTCAGAAGAAGACTACACTTAGTGTCACTCTAAATAAAATTATTCTTCTCTTTCTCTCATGAAACTCTCTTTAAACTAAGCTTTAAAGAAATTAGAAAATTACATTTGAAAAGTAAAAGATAAACCTAAACTAAACAAGCACAAAAACCTAAATCTATCGTCTAGAGTGGTGCCCTTTTACTTCTGAATTTGCAGGTATTTATAGGAGAATGTGGAGGGGAGAGCGCACTTGAGGATGAGATCAAATCGCTAGCCCAACAGAAAAGATCTATTGATAAGGTTGGTGATAAAGTTGGAGATATGGACAAAATCACTTGCCCAACAGAAAAAAGATTTTTTGATAAGGTTGGAGATAAATATTTATTTATCCCTTGATCTTCTGTTGAATTATGTCATATCTCTCTAAATCTTCTGAATATACATTCCAATCCTTTAAATCCTTTTGTATATTAATAAGGTTACCTTTGGACTTCTAGATTTACCTCTATCCGCATTTATCATCATTGATTCTCGGTCGCACTTAGCATGTGCAACAGGCTATTAAACCTCTAACTTACCAGGACGAGTTTTGTCTCGTAAGTGTTTTTAGTGAATTACACCACAAAATTCATAAAGAAAGAGAAACAAAATGTTAATATTTTGAAAATGCATTTTGATAAATGAAAAACATATTTGAAGTACTCTTTGCAAAAATTCAAGTAATCTATTCAAAAAGTTATAGGAAAACCAAATGTTGACTAAGATTTCCTGCACACAAAAATAAGGATATTAGATTTTGGAAATAATAGTGTGAGGTTCTCAGTTCTAATCCGCGGTAGCAGAGCTATGCGGGTCGTGATCCTCAAGGAGGGACTGCGATGGAAGCGTTAAGCAAGTTATACTCTAAAGCTTTATTTTTATTATTAGTAGTGGTATTTACAATGGATGGTATTTACAATGGGTGGTAGAAAAGAATATGGAGATGATGTGGATTTAATCTACAAAAAAGAAATAAAAGAAAAGGAAAGAAAACTTATCTCTTTAGTCTGCTTGCCGTTTGAACCGTTGCGATGATTTACCTTTTCTTGGAAGGCGTACAAGCACGGCTTATGGGATCGTCCGCCTTCTTAATCTACTCTACGAAATGAAAAACAAGCTATGAAGACCTGTTCATCGCCATGGGCCGTCAAGTTCCTTCTTTGGCTAGGTATTCTCGAAGCAGTTGGATCTCATGGTGGGCAAGACATTAGAGAAAGAAACAATGACATAGAACAAGATTAGAAAAACAAAGATAAGGCGAGAATAAAGAAACAATGAAACAAGAATAAAAACAAACCAACCTCGAGCAGATTTTTATTAACAATGGGGGAAAAATAAAAACTTACACCGATGTCACCTCAGTACAAGTATGATTCCTTCCTCCATGAAAGCATCTCCACTCTCAGTTACAAAATTTACAAAATAAAATCTAACCTAAAACCTAAACCCTAGCTTTTGGCCCTTGGCTCTCCTCTGGACGACTCTGTACGTTGCACTGCAGGAGATATTTATAGATGCAGAAGGCAGAGGAGTCCTGGATGAACTTGCCCACGAAATCTGAGATTCTAACTCATCCAGAATGCCGCGCTTTTGCCGCGAGTCCGCGGTACTTTAGTGGCTTCTAGCCACGCGCTTTGGCGCGTAGCCTCTCCTGGTCCGTCCATCTGGGCGCCTGCTTCTGGAAGTTCGATCCTGACTCTAAATATTGGGATATGGATATAACTTGGAAATCAAGTTATCTAGACTTTGTATTCTCCCAATCTCTTTTAAACGAATTTCCTTCTCATCTTTGGCTTTTATGCACATCCTGCAAGAGTTTAGGGTTGGGTAGAATTCTATCCTTCCCTCATCTTTGATAATTGCAACTTTAGCCCTTGTATATTGCACTTTGACAATCTGATATTTGCACTTTGACTCTTGGGCTTCAAATATGGGCTTGGATCTGGGCTTTTGGGCTCTTTAAGCTTTATTTATTGTTAAAATAATATTCGAGGCCTGCACACAATAAATTACAAAATATTAATAAATGTGCAGAATTAAAAGAATAAATATGAAAATGTGATGGTAAATATGATGATAAAAATGCACTTTTCACTACCAATCACACCCCCACACTTATCTTTTTGCTCGTCCTCGAGTAAAAACAAAGAAAAAGAAAAAGTTAATCTAACCTAACTCACTTTCGTAGGAATCACGATTGCACTTAGCACGTGCAACAAGCCGTTAAACCCCTAGGTTACCCTAGAGGACGAGTGTTGTCTCGTGAGGGTTTTCAGCGGATTGCACCCACAAAATCCATAAAAAAGAAATATTTGAAATACTTTTGAAGAAACTAAGTAGTCTATAAGTTTTTAGGATTCTCATTTTTATTCATTCTTAGACTTAGTCTTTATAAAGTAAATTGTTTTCATTTTTAAGTAAGGATCAAAATTGAATTTCTAATATAGTCTTTTTCGTTACCAAAAATCATATGCATCCATATGAATTTATACTAGGAATTCCTTAACTTGGACTCTCATGCCTCTCTCTCTATATATATATATATATATATATTTTTTTTTTTCATATGTATAACGTATCTAATTTTCTTTCGTATAAGCATTAAGGCTTCTTGAGGCCCTCATACCTAACTAATTGACTCTTAGATGTGTTAGTACATATGTAATATTTCTTAGTTTTTCTTAGGCTTTCTAATCCACCCATGTAGCGAACTTAAAATCGATGACTCCCAAACCGGTTGGCTTTAGGGCACCAGGTGAGAAAACACCCCGCGGACTTAAATTCGAGTGAACTAGGCCCCAAAACTAAGGACTTTATTTTATTTACTCACTTTTAGGCATGAATACTTATGCTTCTTGAGGCACATGTATCAGCTTAATTGGTGATTATTTTTTTTTTTTATATTTTTTTTTTATGAGGCACAAGGTCTTTGTCTTAGAATCCTAGATATGCATTTGGTATGCACATTTCATTAAGGTAAAAATTAAGACTAACTACTTATTCAATTTCTCCTCCTATACTTAAAAATTCAACAATTTATTTATTTTGACCAAGTTTTTAGAAATCCTAATCATGATTTTCCTAATCCTTAAAACTAACTTAGGTTTCTTTCAAAAAATAAGTCAAAATACTGTCCTTTTTATAACATTTTTTTTTAATAATTTTTTTTTTTATTAGCAAATTTCAAATTTTGTTAGTGTCTACTTATGTTAGTATGTTAGTAAAGCCCACCCCCACACTTATCTCATGCATTGTCCTCAATGTATGAATGTATGCATATATGCATGAACAGAACAAGGGAAGGCGGAAGTTACCTTAAGGTGGTGGTTCCTGTGGTGGTCTAATTGATCCACGAAATGCGGCCCAAACAAGATAACGTGGTAGTTCACGGGACCTACCTTTATTTACCTCTTTTATATTTACATGTTTACAGTCCCCAGTATGAATAGGATCATGGAAGATCCTCTCTTGAAACTTACTCCCTTTACATGACCAGTCCTGGAAAATCATCACAGAGTCATGGTCTATACCTATGTCCAACAAAAGAATGTGACTTGGTAAAATGGTTGACTTGGACTCAAGAATGATAGGTTCAGGATCTAATACCGACTCAGGAAAGAAACTCAAATCAAGTAAAGGTTCAGGAGTCGGGCTAGGATCAAGAAGTGGGTCCAAGTCAAGAAATTGAAACTCAAGTCTACAATCATTTTCCCACAATGGAATGTGACTCAATGTTGGTGATTCAAGTTCAGGAATGATAGGTGTGGGAATCAAACTGACTCTAAAATATTACCTAAGTCGGGTAACAAAACAGGAGTCAATAATGATTCGGGAATTTGAACTTGATCATAGATTTGGGAATCTAGGTCACATATCTCATTAGTTTCAATCTCATAAAAATGGGAACTTGCCAATTTTTCCATGGGACTTTCAAAATTGCACAATTGGTCAAGTTCAATATGATCATCAAAAATGGGTGATTCAATTTCATGATCTATGGGTATGGGAATAAATGTTGGCTCAGAAAATTGGTCCAAATTGGGTAAGGATACTGGAGTCAACATAGATTCGAAGATGGAAACTGAATCGCAAAGTTGGGGATCGGGTTCACATTCATAATCTAATTCAATCTCATTGAAATTAAAACTAGCCAATTTGTCCAAGGATTGGGATTGAGCAAGTTCATATTGGTGTGATGAAATTAATTTTGATCAAGGTCTTCTAAACAGAATGATTATTGGTTCCTATCAAGATGCTCAAGAATGTTTGAAAGTCTAGAAATTTGATCATTCATTGTATCTTGCAACTGATCCACTTTTTCTTCTAACCCTTCGAATAGATCAATGGAGGACTGAAACCTTGGTGATGTGGGAAAAGACGTATCTGAAGATAATGGTTGAACAGGTGGTTGACCATATGGCTCAGGGGTGTTGAATCCCCATTGACTCTGTGAAGAGTAGTGATGATTATTCCAATCTTGTTCATAGTATTGGGACTGGGGCATGTAATGATTCGGATAAGACCAATCTGGCACACTAGGTTGGTTAGAGTTATGATATGCCGGGTTGGTAATATCCGAAAAAGAGGTTGGTGTATAATATGGATCCTCATTAAAATTGAAAAAATTATTGTTATAGGCCATATCACACAAAGCAAGCAAAAGAAAAAAAAACAAACAAAGAAAAATTTCTAACCTAAGTTAGGGTAGACCTAGACCTAGACGACTCCTAACTGATTAGACTGTCCACGGGAGGTAGGGTGCAGACTTTGACCACAAGTTAATCAGCCAGGTCAGGGCAAGAGTGGTGGGAGGTTTTCCGTCAAAGATGTTCCTTAATTAAATAACCACCAATCTTCGGGCTTTCGGCCCTCAATCCCCTTCCTAGACACTGATTTGGCAAGAGTCAACTTCCAACACTGTTCCCCCTTAGGATAATCTCCTAATTGAGTCCGAGATGTCCCTAGGGCCAACGTCTACTAATTTTTAAGTTAGGCTTGGGTTAGTGAGTGCTCGGGATATGATTTTTGGGCTAAGGAAGGGTGATGAAATCCCCACCTTATCTTGTTAATGGGTTATGCCCTTAAGATGAATTAGTGCAAGTGTACAAGATAAATAGATAAGAATCACTCAAAGCAGAAAATCAACCAAGAGATGAATCCTATTCTACATGCAATGCGTACGTACCTTGCTTCTCCAGCACTCTTCAACAAGAAAAAAAAAATAATTGAAAAGACACGTGCCTAATATGCAAACGTCTAATCACTTTTTATTTTTAACAACCAATGATTTACTGTTGAATTATTAGCAATTTACAGGTATATCACAGAACAAAACAGAATAGAGCAGTAAGCAGTAATCTCAAATTTCAGCAATCTGCAAAAAACTGAATTAGTAGTTCACTGCACTTGCCGCGGATCCGCGGCTCTGGCCGCGTTTCCGCGGCACACTTGCAGGCCCTCGTGCTCTGCCTTCGAGGGCAGAGGCACCGGGTTGCTGTATGTCCTTGCTGCTGCTCTGTTTCTGTTTCCTGTTCTCCAAACCTGCAAAAAGAAAAGAATAAAGAATTAGTTAAAAATTAAATTTTTATTAGAGATAAACTTACCGTCCCTCCCCGGCAACGGCGCCAATTTGTTGACTAAGATTTCCTGCACACAAAAATAAGGATATTAGATTTTGGAAATAATAGTGTGAGGTTCTCAGTTCTAATCCGCGGTAGCAGAGCTATGCGGGTCGTGATCCTCAAGGAGGGACTGCGATGGAAGAGTTAAGCAAGTTATACTCTAAAGCTTTTATTTTTATTATTAGTAGTGGTATTTACAATGGATGGTATTTACAATGGGTGGTAGAAAAGAATATGGAGATGATGTGGATTTAATCTACAAAAAAGAAATAAAAGAAAAGGAAAGAAAACTTATCTCTTTAGTCTGCTTGCCGTTTGAACCGTTGCGATGATTTACCTTTTCTTGGAAGGCGTACAAGCACGGCTTATGGGATCGTCCGCCTTCTTAATCTACTCTACGAAATGAAAAACAAGCCATGAAGACCTGTTCATCGCCATGGGCCGTCAAGGTTCCTTCTTCGGCTAGGTATTCCCGAAGCAGTTGGATCTCATGGTAGGCAAGACATTAGAGAAAGAAACAATGACATAGAACAAGATTAGAAAAACAAAGATAAGGCGAGAATAAAGAAACAATGAAACAAGAATAAAAACAAACCAACCTCGAGCAGATTTTTATTAACAATGGGGGAAAAATAAAAACTTACACCGATGTCACCTCAGTACAAGTATGATTCCTTCCTCCATGAAAGCATCTCCACTCTCAGTTACAAAATTTACAAAATAAAATCTAACCTAAAACCTAAACCCTAGCTTTTGGCCCTTGGCTCTCCTCTGGATGACTCTGTACGTTGCACTGCAGGAGATATTTATAGGTGCAGAAGGCAGAGGAGTCCTGGATGAACTTGCCCACGAAATCTGGGATTCTAACTCATCCAGAATGCCGCGCTTTGCCGCGAGTCCGCGGCACTTAGTGGCTTCTGGCCACGCGCTTTGGCGCGTGGCCTCTCCTGGTCCGTCCATCTGGGCGCCTGCTTCTGGAAGTTCGATCCTGACTCTAAATATTGGGATATGGATATAACTTGGAAATCAAGTTATCTAGACTTTGTATTCTCCCAATCTCTTTTAAACGAATTTCCTTCTCATCTTTGGCTTTTACGCACATCCTGCAAGAGTTTAGGGTTGGGTAGAATTTTATCCTTCCCTCATCTTTGATAATTGCAACTTTAGCCCTTGTATAATTGCACTTTGACAATCTGATATTTGCACTTTGACTCTTGGGCTTCAAATATGGGCTTGGATCTGGGCTTTTGGGCTCTTTAAGCTTTATTTATTGTTAAATAATAATTCGAGGCCTGCACACAATAAATTACAAAATATTAATAAATGTGCAGAATTAAATGAATAAATATGAAAATGTGATGGTAAATATGATGATAAAATGCACTTTTCACTACCAATCACCAAACTTTTCATTTCTAAATTATCTCTATTCAAAAATAAGGTAAGGAGTCAAAAATGTATTTTCTTATCTAGTCTATTATTTTACTCTAAGTTATTTGCACCTTTGTGACTGTGAATATTTGACTCAAAATTATTTAACTCTAACACTTATACCTTATTTTTACATATTTTTGGTAGTAATATCCCTCAATTCTTTTAGGCTTTCTAATCTGCCCATGTAACGAGCCTTAGGTCAGTGACTCCTAGACTGGATAGTTTTAGGGAACCAGGTTAGAGAACACCCCAAAGATTTAAGGATTCAAGCAAACAAGCTGACAAAATTAAGGGCTGGAACTCTTTTAGGCATAAATACTTATACTTTGTGAGGAATAAATACCCAGCTTAATCGGAGGATTTTAAATATATAAATATATATATATTTTTTAATGCATAAGAATCTTTCTTTTAGAATTCTAAGTGTGTAAGTGTATAAAGTATGCACATTTAATCAAGGTAAAAATCAAGACTAAATTACTTTTCTAACTTTCCTTCCTAAATGAAGAAATTAAACAAATAATCTTATTTTTACCAAGTATAGGAAATCCTAATTATAATTCTCTTATTCCTTAAAGTTAACTAAATTTCTTACAAAAAATAAGTCAAAATTTTGTTTCTCTTTTCAAAATGGTTTTAAAAGAATATAAAAGTTTCTTTAAATATAAATTAAAAGAAAACCTATGTTATGTTAGAACCCACCCCCACACCTATCTCATGCATTGTCCTCAATGTATGAATAAATGCATAAATGCATGAAAAAGAAGAAAGGGTTGTGGATTTATCAAGGAACTAATCTTTGATGACCTTTTTTCTATTTACAATGTTATTATCATTAATATGATTAGGATCATGTAGGAGTCCTAACATGAAAAGCATCCCGTTTATATGACCAATCTTGAAATATCATTTCATAGTCATAACAGTTTATACCTTGGTCCAACTATAGAATATGATTCGATGGAGCAGTTGATTTGGGTTCAAAAGTTATAGGTTTGAAAATCAATACTGACTCAGAAATATGACTTAGATCAAATAGGTTTAAAGTTGGTTCCAAATCAAAAATTTGAAACTCACTTTCTTTTTCAATCAATGGCATGTGACTTTCCAAAATTAGTGGTTCGATTTCAAAATTTATGGGTATGAAAATCAATGTTGGCTGGGGAAATAGGTCTAAATTGGGTAAGGATACCGAGTCAACATAGATTCGAAAATTGGAATTGAATTACAAAGTTGGGGATTGGGTTAACATTCACATTTAAGTTCAATCTCATTCAATTGAAAACTTGCCAATTTGTCAAAGAATTGGGATTGGTCAAGTTCAAGATATTGTGGTGAAATAGAATCTTGGTTAAAGTCTCCAAGACACCATGATCTTTGGTTCTTATCAATATGGCTAGAGCAATCAGAATTAGTCAAATATTGATAAGGAAGAGTTTCTCTACCCTATAAGTCTTGTTCAGTTGACTCATTAGTGTTTCTAACCTATTGAAAAAATTATTTTGGGACTAAATCACGGGTTTCATACTTTTTCCTAAGTCAGTAAGTTCTTCCCGTTGTGGGACTTGGAAAATAAAGTAAGGATCTTTCATTTGGAAATTTTGATGGGCTCGTGAGTCTTCCATGTTTTGAATTTGTCGTTCGAACTCAAGGAAGGCTTTTAGAGCCTTTTCTAGTTCAGATTTTCTTCTATAGGTTGATCTCTTGTTGTTGGTAAGGTGGTTGACCATATGACTCGAGGGAGTTGTCCCCACTGACTTGGTGAAAGTAGAGATGATGATTCCAGTCTTTTACATAAGATTGGAGCTAGGGCATATATTAATCTGGATAAAACCAATCTGACATACTTGGTTGGTTAAAGTTATGAAATGCCGAATTGGTGATATCTGAGTCAAAAGAGGTAGGGGTGAAGTATGGATTACTATATGTATTGAAAAAATTATAATTATAATGTATATCACAAAATAAAATGTAAAAAACAAAACAAACAAATAAATAAACAAAGAAATAAAAATCTAGCCTAAGTTAGGATAGACCTTAGACCTAAGCGACTCCTAATAGGTTAGACTGTCTATGACAGATATATTGCAGCAATCTAACCACAAATTAATCGACCAGGCAGGGGCAAAATTAGTGGGAGGTATCTGTACTTGAGCAACGAGCCTAATTATGCCAAATCACTATTCTTCAAGATTTTGACTCTCAACCCCAATCTTTGACACCAATTTGACTAGAGTCAAACTCTAATAACGTCCTCTTTAGCTTAATCTCCTATTGAGTCCGAGATGTCCCTAGGCCAACGTCTACTCAATTTTGAGTTAGACAGAGTTAGTGAGTGAGGAGATTGTTTTTGGGCTAAGCAAGGGTTATGACTTTCCTACCTTATCTTATTTATAGGACAAGCCCTTAACCGTTTTCGGGTAAGTGTGCAAGTATATAACCAAAAGTAACACTCAAGCAATACATCATACAAGCGTGTTTCCTATGCTACATGTAATGCACACATACCTTGGGTCCATCACTCTTTAATAGTAACGAAAAATGAAATGAATTAGACACATGCCTTAAGATGCAAGAGTCTAAGTTATTTTTTAGATTAACAACGAATAGGTTACTATTGAGGTTAGAAAAGTATGTATAGTGAGATAAACAAAAGAACTAATACCTGTAGAAGATAAGTCTTGAACTTCAAACAACCTGCAAGAAAGCAGGTTAGTAGTCTTCCCTCTTAAGTCGCGCAAAAAAGCCATGTTTCGCCGGTTGTTAAGAGGTCCCCTTTGTTCTGCTTACTATAGCAGATGCTCAGGTATGTTATATGTCCATTGCATCTATTTGTTTTCTGAAATAACTCCCTAGACAAAAATTAAAGAAGAAAATTAAACCGCTAAGTAAATCAAAAGAAAACTTACCGTTCTCCCTGAGAATGGTGCCAAAATTTGATCGAGCGTAAACTTGCATAGAAAATAGAAGTTTAGAAATACGTGCTAAGTTGCTCAATGCTACCGCTATAGCAAGAGGCTATACCGGTCATGAACCATAAGGAAAGACTAAGATAAATGCGTTTAGTAAGTTCTTTTTTGGTTACTTGAAATCGGTTTAAAAGTCTTTCTTCTTTGCTTTGAAAAAAAGAAAGTAAATTAATTTAAGTTAGAAGAAAGAAGATAGAAGATAGAAGCAGAAGATGCTGTTGAAATATTTTAAGTTAAAAGAAGAATTAAGAGAATGAAATTAAAAGAATGAAGAAGAAGAAAAATAAAAGTGATTATATATTAAAAAGTGAAATTAAAGAATGATTGAAAGCTTACATATTTTGGATGAATGCTTACTTTGAATCATTCTAAAGGTTTACCTCAAAATAAATGAAGCATAACAAGAGAAGATGTAACAATAAGCAGTGATCAACCAGAATGAATAGCGATGAAGAAGAGGTGGAACATTATATTGTTTGTCACTCTCAATACAACTCTCTATGAAGAAGATTACACTCAGTGTCACTCTAGATATAATTTTTGTTCTCCTTCACTCATGAAACTCTCTCAAAATTAAGTTATAAAGCTATTTGAAAACTAAATTTGAAAAGAAAAGAAAAATCTAAACTAAACTAGAACAAAAACCTAAATATAACTCTCTACTAGAGTGGTGCTCTTTTGCCTCTGATTTTGTAGGTATTTATAGGAGAATGGGAAGGGGACAGCGCATTTGAGGAAAGACCAAATCGCTGACCCAACAGAAAAGATCTTCTGATAAGGTTGCAGATAAAGTTAGAGATATGGACAAAATTGCTTGACCAACAAAAAAGATCTTCTAATAAGGTTAGAGATAAAGTTAGAGATAAATATTTGTTTATCCCTTGATCTCCAGTTAGACTATGTCTTATCTCTCCAAATCTTTTGAATATACGTCTCTATCCTTTCGAATCTCTTTGTATATTGATAAGGTTGCCTTTGAACTTATGGATTTTCCTCTATCTTATTTACCCTCATTGATTGTCATGCCCCACTTCCCAAAATACAGAATACGGGTATGTAACGATGGCCAGCAGATACTCACGAAGAGGAAAATCTCTTTCGTGTATACCTTATGCTACAGTAAATGAGCCAAATTCTCGCACACATATACAAAAGGCAATCAGGAGTTTCATTTCACATAAAAGACATACATCTAAAATAGTCTTTGTCTGGATACAAGATTGAAAACATAATAAAGAAAAAATAAAAGAAGATACAATTTTTGCATCGGGATATCATAACAAGACAAAATGCCAAAATACATAAGATAAGAAACGTCGGACTCACGCCTGGTAATCTTCCTGGGTTCCTTTGAATAGTGGCTCGTCAGTCTCCTCAAGCTCTAATGCTGAAAAATCAAGGTTCGTCAGAAGCGGACCAGCAAGTGCACACACGAGAAGAGGTAACAATAATGTGCAAATGTGAAAGTAAAGGCAATATAAGTAGAGCACTGGAATCAATGAATCTTAAATCTGACGATAATATAAACTGACAGGTAAGATACCAATGAGAGTAACAGAACAGTCAGGTGAAATAAGGTCATGTATGTATACTATGACATGTATATAATGAACATGAAGCACCCTGGACGAGTAATGTCAAGTATCATAATCATCAGGTCACACGATCTCAAGTTCACAAGTTAAGAATCATATGGCAAGTTCAGAAACATCATGTAGTCAAGATTATCCATGTCACAAATGATAATTCTAAGTCTAGAATGTTTTATTATCCTAACTAATGCAACTGTCATTGGTGAAAGAAAGCTACTTGGCCAAGATCTGATTTTGCAAACAGTAGAGAAGGTGGCCAAGATCAAGAAACATATGAAAGCTGCTCAAGATCGTCAGAAGAAGTGGGCCGATGCCAAGAGAAGGCCCTTAGAGTTTGCAGTAGGTGACCATGTATTTCTTAAGATCTTATCAACTCGCGGGATCATTAGGTTTGGCTGCAGTGGGAAGTTAGGTCCCAGATACATTGGACCTTTTGACATCATTGAGCGAGTCGGAGAAGTAGCATACCGGGTGACCTTACCTCCAGCACTAGATGGTGTTCATGACGTATTCCACATCTCTCAATTAAGAAAGTACGTCCAGGACGACCAATATGTCCTGGACTATTCAGATCAGAGACTGAACCACGATCTATCCTATGAGGCTCAACCAATCCGCATCATCGACAACAAGGAGAAGGTTCTGAAGAATAAGACCATTCCTCTGGTACTGGTGTCTTGGGATCCAAACTATCCTGGGGATTCCACCTGGGAACGGGAAGATGAGATCAGGGCTAAATATCCTCATCTCTTTTCAGGTAACTTATCTCACTTCTAGCTATCTATTCATCATCTTATAGCTTAGAATACTCTTCTCCTTGTTTACTTTTGAATTTCGAGGACGAAATTTCTTATAAGGTGGGTAGGATTGTAACCCTCGGTTCCTAATATACGTATGTCAATACTGGTATCTGGTGATAATTTAATTATTCTGATAATCGGATTGAGGTCATTTCAGCTCAAAATATCATTTTCTATTATTTTAAATTTTTTGGGATCTTTGAAAAATTTTGGGATTTATTTGAGAAGACTCAATTCGGGGTCGATCGATGTCACAGACTGACTCCAGAATTTTTAATTAACAATCGAGAATGAATTTCAAAAAACTGACTTCACACAATGTTCAAGATGATATCATTTATTTTTGAGAATTTTTGAGAATTTTTCTTAATTAATAGAGTTTAATCCAATAAAATAATGCATAAATGTTTATTCAAAAAGGAATAAATAAAATAAAAATAAGTAGAAAAATAACTGTAGCATTTATTGTAGCAAACTAGACCCAAATCCATTACTGTAGCAACAGACCTGTTAAGCTTTTTATTTATTTTTATTGTTTTTTAGGTTTATTTTAATTGAGAAAATTCCAGAAAATTCACAGAAAGTTCTAGAAAATTCACAGAAAATCACAAACTAAATTTGAACTGTATAAAATTATTTTAATGTAATATTACTTAGAATAACATGAAATTAAATATTTTTGTAATTACTATTCAATGATATTTTATTCATAAATGACAAATAAATTTTTAAATAGCACAAAAAAATATAAAATTCATAATTCAGTAACATGTAATTATTATACATCAATTTATTATTTTATGCATATATTTTATCATGAAAACATATTTTAAATAGTTGCTATAAATTCAGAAATTGAATTATTTCGAAATATTAACCAACCAAAATTATAATAAATAGTAAAAATTACTTTCTTATTTAACTGATCACTGAATAAATAACATGTCAAGTCTCTAATTAATTCACGTAATATTTAGGCTGCGAATTTTACCCAGAGCTGGTTGCAGTTATAGGAATTCAGATTTTAATGACATAACGCAAGTACACATACCCTCTCCCTCCTTTGTGTCCCTTTATTAGTTTATAAATTCCTTTCTGATCTCAATTTTCATATCCTTCTTTGATCTCATGTATTGTAAGATATGCATGCATAGGATGTTTGATACATAAATAATCATTTAAGTATAACTATAAATTAGTAAATATTGTACAAGTACGTTGACGTCACCCTATGTCATGAGTCATATTTTATGATTATGTCTACATCCTAATACACTGGCATCACTTATACTATTATGAATTTGTCACTCATTGTTAACACCATGTTCTATTTTTCCCGAAATTTTGATATATAATGTAACTACTATTTGATACTGAATACTCTTGATACTAGTCCCTAATCCTGTCACGCTGAGTCAGACATTATCTTGCATTTACATTAATTAATAAAATTAACCAAGCCGGGGCTATTGGGGGAGATTGTAGCAGGGGAAATTCAGAGAGGTGTGCTTGAAAGAGCGACCCCTTGTGGGTTTGGATGCCACACGTGATCTTGTTATTTATGCGCGCTCCTATTATTACATGTTACATGATACCTGAGTACAGTTAACTGTTTCTCCCTGCTATCAGGATCCTCTAACGCATCACTTGTTTGATATGAAGTTGTCCTATGGGATGGGGCACAGGATGATTGCATTAGTTAGAGTAATAAAATATGTTAGACATATGCACTTACATCATATCCTTTATTGTCTTCAGTGATCTAGTACCTGACATATATTTTCAAGATACTGACACTTGAGACTCAGGTGACATGCATTATTTTGACTACATGACATTCTTTGACAACCATGTTATTTCATCTTGTAATCTCGAGTTCTTGTGATCTTGTGATTATGTTACACGACAGTTACTTGTTCAGGATACTTCATGTTCATTATATACATGTCACACTATGCATACACGGTCTCCTTGTACAAGATCTATCTTCCTGATTAATCCTGTTATTGTTATTACTTTCAATTCTCGATACTGCCTATGTCCTACTTATTGTTAGTACATTTTCATATTCTCTTTTATTGTTCTTTTCCTTCATGTACTCTTGCTAGTCTGTTTCTGACGGACCTTTATATTATTTTTAAGTATTTAGATCAGGAAGCTGGTATAGAGAGTTGTTCGTAGATCATATCCTGGTTTCGCTGTTCTCCGGTGAGTTCAGTTTTCTTCTTGATTGTTTTATTCAGATGTAGTGGATGATATTGTTTATGATTTAGTTTTTCATATATGTCATTTTATCCCTGTGCTTGATTGTATGTGCATATATGTGTGCCATCCTGCTTGTTATTGATAGCCTAAGGTACTAATGGAAGAGATTTCACTCTTCGTGAGTATCTGCTGGCCATCATCACGTACCTGTATTCCGTATTTTGGGAAGCGGGCGTGACATTGATCTCCAAGCTAACCAAATAGATCTATATAATTTTTATTTAACTAGTGTTCCTTTTGTATTTTCTTCTCGCCTTTCATTAATCATATCCTGCATAAATTAAATATTAAGACAAGTTAATTAGCAGATTTATTACAAGATAAGTGTAAGAATGTACTAATAAATAATGCAATATATGTGTATGATCATCGGTCGACTCGGCAATCGACCGACTACAATGACAACACAATGTGTTCTCACACCAATCGACCTGGTGGTTGATCGGCAAGCCTCAATGGCTATAAAAGAAACCATTGGGCAATCGACCACTAGGGCATTCTGAGGTCTGACTTGCCTCAAATTGCTATAATTTGATTTCTCATTTTTATTTAATTCCCAAATGGTTATATTTTACTTTATTTTAGTTTAATCACTATTTTAACAACTAAATTTACGCTTTAATAATCTCTACCATATTCCTATAAATAGGAGTCACAGTTGAGAGTTTTAAATATGATTTTTGACAAGATTTTGAGAAGATTTCAAAAAATTTTTACAAGAGAAATTTTTATGTTTAAGTTTTGAAAAGTTTTAAAAATAAAGAGAACAAGTTTTTGGAAAATACAAGTTTTGAGGTTCAAATTTTTATATTTTCAAAGATATTTTCTGTAGTGTTTTCTTAAGAGTTTCAATTCAAAAATCTTACTTTCGTACAAGCATTGAGCTATCATCTCTATATGTATCCTTATAGGATTCATATTTTGTGAGATTTCTAGTTTGTGATCTTTGTGAGCACATCTTTGTAATCTCTACGTGTTGCAATCTTCATTTGCTTTATACTCTTCTCTTCGGTAGAGGAGCATTTGCTTTGTGCATTCTTCTTATGTAGAGGACTATTGGCTAAATGCCCTCCTCTTGTATAGAGGATTGATGATTGTATCCTGTGTGGAGTTCCTTTGTGAAGATAGTGAAAATCCTTCAATGCGGTAAAGGCGGGAATATAGAGCAAGTGGATCGAACCTCGGAACAATTTTTTCGGGTTTGCTTTCGCCTATCTCTCTTCACTCAACTCTACTCTTGTTTTTATCTTACTTGTTCATATTGCTCAATCATATATGCTTGATATTGTTTATATGCTTCGACTTGTTTTGATCCAAGAAAGCTATTAAAGTACCTCAACTCTTATTAAAGAAAAATCTTGAGAAGTTCTAGAGCCCTTACCTGGAATTCGGCTTCACTTCTTGGTTATCAATTGCCTATTGAGTTTTTGTTAGTTAAAGTTTTAATTTTCGCATTTGGTCACCTATTATTGGCCCAAAGATCCATCACTCTAGTTTTGATGATGATTAATTTATATATTTATAGTACTAATGATCTTGTGCTATTAAGTTTTAGATATTAAATCAAAATCTTAGTTTGTGTTTAGCTTCAACAAAAGATTCAAAGTTAAGTTTTGAAGCTAGCACTTGTTGATTTAAGAACATAAACATAAAGAACACATCAAGTGCTCATGGAGGAGTTTAGCGCTACATGAATCGTGTTTGGATCAAGTCAAGATAAAGAAGATGGTTTTTAAGAGAAACTTGAATCAAGAGTTTATAAGTTTAGAATTTATGTTAACAAAAATAGATTAGTTTTGATTCCTCAAGCTTACACATACACCAAAGTTTGATATTGGTTTCCTAGAACAAAAAATTGATGTTTGATTTTCAAGAAGATTGAGTTTAACAATATTATTTTGTAAAAGATTCTATCTTTTTGTTTAGACTTATATCATATGTTTACATGGCTTATGTCACAAAAGATGTTTTACAATTTGGAATATTTGTTGAATTCTATCCACACAATTAGAGCTCTAATTGTTTAAAGAAACTTATTTTGATGAGTTTAACTTTTGTTTTTATTAAAAGATGTTTTAATGTGTAGAAATTCTCAAAAACAATTTCATATTGTTTTATATTTATATTGGATCCATACACGTTGGTGCTTCAAATGAGTTTGAATAACTTGTTTTTGTATTTATACTTGTTTTGGGAAAACTGAATTTCCATTTCAACGTTTATTGTTTTAGAAAATACTGTTTTTGTTTAAAGTTCGTATTTTATATCTCAAAAAGAAGTTCACTTGTTTGTAATATATGTTGATTTTTTGTCACACTTATTTGTGCTATTTGGTATTTACATGAAGTTATTTTTGTAGAATGTATTGAGATTTATTGTATTTAAATGGGATTTTAAAAATATTTAAAAGTACAAAATATATTGTTTTGGGCTTTTGTCGGTAGACCTCTCAATTGACCGATTATAGAGCTTATTGCTCTGTCAGTCAACTACACGGTCGACTAATGCATAGACGTGCACGAGCCTGTGCGGTTTAGACCGGTTGGTGGACCGCATAATGCACCCTGCTCTCTTTTTGGGTTTCGGTTGACCACTTTGTTGACTGCCAGAGAGCACAGCTTTCTTGTGTTGGGCGCGGTAGACGTACGGTCAACTGACAACCCAATGGCTAGAAAATTAACTGTTGAGCAGTCGACCGACCAGTTAACTGACATTCTATTTAAGCCTGTTGTTTGCCCCAACGACTCTATTTTCTAGAGCTCTATAAATTGGGGTTGTGTGCTAAGTTTTTACCAAGATTTTCTTAACTAGATTTTAGTGCCTCTGGACCAATCTTCAATAGAGTTTTTTAACAAGTTTTAGATCTTCAATTCCATATCAAAAGAAAGTTTTCAAGAGTGATTCTCTTGAGATTTCAAAGGATTTTTTTTGCTTTCCACTTCAAATTTTTCTAGTTTTCTCACAAAAGCTTGAGCTTTTTTCTATTAAATCTATTCTATAGAATTGTTGTTTGTGAGAAGAGTTTGTTTGCGATTAAGAAGTTGAACCCTCAGTGTTCTACCTTTTATTTGAAAAGTTGAAAGGTGCGGCCTTAGCGAGATTGCCGATTCACGTGTGTTTGTTGTGCTTATGGGAACAAATGAGAGACTTACGGTCCAAAAGAAAACTTATAGGTGTTGTGACATTGAGTGATCTTACAGGATTGATTTTAGTGAAAATTCATCATTGCAATAAAGGAGGGAACACAGAGCAAGTGGCTCGAACCTCGTAACAATTCTACCGTGTTTGTGATTGCTCATATCTCTACTCTACTCACTTGTGTTTATATCTTGTGTGCTCTTATTATACTTGTCTATCATTACATACTTTATATATTTTTATGTGCTTACATTTGTTTGAACCAAGGGAGCAATTAAGCATCTCATCTCGTAATCATGAAGAATCTTCAGGAGAAGTTCTAGAGCCCTTCACCAGAAATTCGGTTTCACTTTTTGGTTATCATTTTTGTGATAGCTTTAGTTAGTATAAAATTTCTAATTTCTATATTTAATTAGCACATTCCTATTCACCCCCTTCTAGGTGATTATAACTGGTTCAGAGCTTGATGCTCTTGGTTTGGGTCAAGCAACCTAGAATTAAAGATTCTTAGTTCGTTGATCATATTATTTGTTTATACACACATGGAATTTCTTGCACCTCCCATGTTTGATATTCTTAACTTTCAAAATTAAAAAGTTAAGATGTCTATTTATCTTAAAGCCCTTAATATACATGTTTATCTTGTAACTACTAAAGAATCAAATATTGTAAATAACAATTATCTTGAGGCTAATACAAAAGCCATTCATTCTTTAAAGCTAACCAAAATGATGATTACTTATCTAGAATTTCTATCTTTAATTCGGCTTTTGTAATATTGTACACTTTAATCACTTGGAGAACAAATCCCAAATGATAAGGAGAGAGACTCGGATGAAGAAAGTGTTACTCCAACATGAGCTACATGGTCCAAGGGGATGACCCCCTTGAGGTAAATTCGAAATCCAAGTTTGATGAAGATGATATTTCATACGAAGATCTTTTACTATGCTTTGCCAAAAATTTCTTAAAAAATATGATTTGTTAAGGTTGAAAATATATGTTTGAAGAAAGAAAATAATTTCATTTTAAAAGAAAATGATTCTTTTCAAAATAAATTTGAAATTGCCTCAAAGAAAAAAATCTTTGAAAAAGAAAATCGATTTGATTTCTAAAGAAAATGAGTCTTTGAGAAAGGTAATTGTTTCTATTTCAAAAGAAAAAGGTCCTTTGAAAAATATTTTAGTTTAAAAAAAAAATTCTATTCCTATTGCCAAAGCAAGAAAAAAAAGTTGTTTCTCATTCTTATATTGTTTCTTCTTCTATTATTAAAAATGAGATTTATGTTTTGAGGAAGAATATTTATTGTTTAGGCTCAACTTTGATCCAATGTACTTTTAACCACAAAAGATTAAAATTATTAATTTAAAATAAGCAAGCTTCATATGTTCATGCACATACTTCATAGCATACACATGCACATTATGTTCACACACATGCCACCATGTATGCTAGAATGTACACTTACATACATTGTGATCGCAAAGGCCATCTTGTAAAATTTTGTTATGATAAATTAAATAATTCAAATTTGCAAGTAAGAATATATGGGTTTATAGTAATACTAACCTCAAGGACCCAAAAAATTTTGGTATCAAAATACACACCAATTATTTTTTATGTAGGTATAGGCTCTTACAAGACGTGAGAGGATTGGTGTCTTGGTGGTGGATGCAATTGAGCTTGATGGATAAATCATTTGATACATCACTATCAAGGAGTTTTAGTGAGTAGACCATCTTGTTTTAGAGAAATGAATTTACTACATCAACATTAGTAATCATCTCATCTTCCATTTTAAAAATATTTTATTTGCTTAAATGCTTATAACTTAGACTATATCATATGTTGTTTTGTGCTTTAAGATGAGTTGATTGGTTATAAAACTATGCATGTATTTTTGAAAATTGTCTTCATGTTTTCAAGCAAATTTACATGCCTGCCTTATTTGAGAATATATGTTTTTATATGCTTTATATTAATGCATATCATGATTTATACATTTAGATCATATATTTTATATGCAAATCTTGTTAAACTTATGTTATACATGTATAATTCTTGAGATACACTTGATTCTAATGCTACATGATTTATTTTATTTGTTTACTCAATTCATGTTTAATTGTACTTGTATATCCTAATTTTGATGATTCTTGCATGTTATATGATATAACATGTTTATGAAAAAGAATTTCCTTAATTTGTGTTTTCAGGTTTTTACAAATCAATTTTTCTACATTTCAAATTTTAAAAATAATTTCATATGAGTTTAGAGCCTTATTATTTTTATCTTTATGAATATTTGTTTACTCATATAATTGAAAATGAATTTTATTCCTTGCATTCATTCATGAGCATCTTTATGCAATATAGATTTTTTGTAATAATTCTTGTGTAATTAGTATGTTTGATGAGATATATATGATTTGTTTCATATTTAAGGAATCATGAACTAGTTTTTAAAACTATTTTAAATTAGCTTTTTTATTATTCACTTGATGATATTTTCAAACTATTCTCAACTATTTTTAAAATTATTTATTTTTGAAATACCACCCTTTATGAGGGTTGGTTGGGTGATCATATCTTGTATATGCTTGAAAGACTATTTCTTTAATATGTGCATATCGGTTAGTGACTTCAATGAGTTATACACATGATTCACATGATATTTGATTTTTGTTTACTCATTCTTCTTTATTTATATTGTATGCTCTAAATTATAAATGATATTCTAATTGATATACATGCATATATATGATTGATTGTGCATATTTAACAATATTCATATTATTTTTATAGCACAATTTGTTTAATGCTAAACTTATGTTCATTTCAAATTGATATCATAAATTGGTATTAATTTCATTTGTTATCATTCTTTTAAAAGCTATGCATCGGTTTTGTGGTTGTTTCCAAAAATGAGAGAATTTTTTTGATTTAAATTGATATCTTATCTTTACTCTCATTCTTTTGAGAAAAGTATTTCCTTTAAACAAATTATTTATATTTTCTATTGGTATAAATTATTACAATTTGTCTCTATGCTTCAAATTATTTTTGCTAATTGGTATCTATATTTAAGTTTATTTACATGTGGTATTTTAAGTGATATTAAAAATTTTCAATTGGTATCTATCTTTTTGATTTGTATTGCTTATATGCAAGGGGAGTTAACTTAACGTCTCCTCTATATGTAAATTTATGATGAGTGTATTGCATAAAGAAGGGATTGACCTCTCTTTTCTATATAGTGGACGTGTGTTGGGGGAGCTTAGCATCTCCATCTATACATTGTATATTATGCTTATGTGGGTTAGGTTTAGTCATCTCTTCTCCATGTAATGCATTTATGCTGGGGGGTTAAGTTGACATCTCTCCTCGTCCATAGATTTATATCATATATACCTTTGCTTTGTTTTATTTATCCCTTTATTGATGAATTGAAAAAAAGGGGGAGAGAATTTGTAGAGGTTATATATGTATGTTGTTTATATTTTATGCATATATGTTTTGTTGGTTTAATAAGCTTTATTGAATATCTTATTGTTTATTTGCTATGCATGAGTAAAGGGATAGTTTTTATAAAGCTCTTCACTAATCCATGCATATATAACTCCATGAGTTTTATCATTTTCAAAAGGGGAGAGATTGTTGGCCCAAAGGTCCATCGCTCTAGTTTTGATGATGATTAACTCATGTAGTTATAGTATTTATCTTATTAAGTTTCAAATATTAAATCAAATTTTAGTTGATATTTAGCTTTAATAAAAAAATTCAAAACCAAGTTTTCAAGGTAGCATGCGTTGATTCAAGAGCTCAAGGATAAAAAACATGATTGGGGTAAGCCAAGCAAAGAAAAAAGTTTTGAAATTAAAGATTAAAATTACTGCTCTAGCTTCCTCAATACTACCATTGTTTCAAAGTGGCTAAGCAAGTCGTGATCTATAAGGAGGGATGAGATAAATGTGTTTCAGTATTTTATTTAAATAACAAAAATCAGTTAAAATATTTCTTCTTTGTTCTGAAAAGAGGAAAAAAAAAGAACTACGTCAAAGGAGCAGGAAGAAAAGAAGTAAATGGAAGAAGAAAATGTTTGTGATTATTTTAAAGTTGTTTTAAATGAAGTAATCAAAAGTTAAAAAAGTTCATGGTTTATATTTATTAAGTATTCCTACTAGAGTACTTACCTCTTCAGATGAGGCCTTTACCATTAATCTTTGGCGACGATTTACCTTGACTTGAGGGCGATCACCGCATAGCCCATAAGAGAAAATTTGATTTCCTTCCACATTACATCATCAAAACTCGAAGAGTGAACATGAAATGATATAGAACTTAAAAAAGAATTCATCACCATAAGCTATTAGCATCTTTTGGAAGGATAAGGCTGTTCCGATGCTATTAAATTTATATGGACACAATCAAATGAAAAAAAAAAAGTAGACTAGAAGGTTAATATAAATAAAACCATGAAGAAAAAATACAAAAGAATAATATAATAGTAACTTCGATTAAATTAAGAAATAATAAGAGATAGTGACAAGTTTACATCAAGTATCACTCTCAACTCGACTCTCTTTTTTTCTTATAAATTTCTCTCTAACCTATGCTACAAAGAAACAAAATATTACGTAAAAAGAGAAAAAAATTAAACTAAACTAAGAGTAGCACTCTAGCCTAAGCTCTTTGCCATTTGCCTTCAGTATTTAGTGGTATTTATATGAGAAAAGAGATGGAGAAAACGAGTTGGAGGATGGGATTAAATCGCTGGCCAACGCCACATCCAGGCAGCGAAAACCCGGCAAAAGCTGTGTTTCCCCAGCTTGGCTTGGCCATTGGGCCAGAACTTTAACCGCAAGATCCCCATATTTGATTGCATCAAGTTCTTCTGATATGATTATATCTGGCTCTGTTCTTCAAAAATCCATGTTAATATTGAGCAGATAATCTTATCTTTAATTAATCCAGATTAATCAGGATAAATTGGGCTTTTTTTCTCTTTCTCTATTAAATAAACCTGCACGCTATTAAACAATAAGAAGATTAAATAGCAGATTTTAATATAAAAATAAATATGGAAATATAACAATATATATGCAATATTAGCGAACAATTACACCCCCACACCTATCTATTGCTCGTCCCCGTGTAAAACAAGAAACTTAAAATTAAAAGTTAGCCACTTTTGCAGGTCACGCGACTATATGGAGCTTGAGTAACAAGTCTTTAACCCTCTAAGTTACTCCTAGAGATGGAGTTATAGTCTCCTGAGCGTTTTCAATGAATTAAACCAAAAAAATTCATAAAAGAACGAAAAATAAAGTGTTAATATTTTCGAAAGCACATTTTGAAAGAGAGAAAATCTATGAAGAATTCTTACTAAAATCTAGTAATCTACGAGTTATAGGATAATCAAACTATTCATTCCTAAACTTAGTCTCTATGCAAAAACATGTTATCAATTATGGAAAGGATCCAAACTATATTTTTTATTTAGTCTATTATTTTATCCTAAATCTTATGAAGCTTTGTGACTGTGAATATATGACTCGGGATTCTTGAACTTTAACTTTTAATTAATATGTATATGGCGACATTATCTCCTAGTTTTATTAAGCTTTCTAATTCGCCCATGTATCGAGCCTTTACTCGGTGACTTCCAAAGTGGACGGGCTTGGATGAGAAAACACCCCTTGGACTCAATGACTCAATCAAATAAGGCCACAAAACTAAGGGATTTAATTGGAGATATTAACCACTTTGAAGCATGAATACTTATGCTTTATGAGGCACAAATACCCAACTTAATTAGAAGATTTTTGATATATAACTTTTTTATTTTTCTTTTTTTTACAAGGCACAAGAGACTTTGTTTTGAATCCTAAATGTGTAAGTGCATGTAAAGAGTGCATATTTCATCATGATAAAAATCAAGACCAAATTACTTTTTCATTTTTTCTTTCTATATCTAAAAATCAAACAAATATTCTTATTTTGACCAAGTATTAAGAAATCCTAATTATGATTTCCTTATTCTTTGAGGTTAATTTAATTTCTTACTGAAGTAGGTCAAAATATTGTTTCTCACTTCAAAAAATTTTGAAGGCAAAGATTTTTTTTTTTATATTTATAAAAAAGAAAAACCTATGTTAATAGAACCCTCCCACACACCTATCTCATGCATTGTCCTCAATGTTTGAATGAAATACATATATGCGTGAAAAATGAGAGGGAAGGGAAATGTTATGTTAAGGTAATGGTTCTGGTGGCTGTCTGATTTATGCAAGCGTTGCTGCCCAACATAATGAACTTGGAGTTCGTAGGAACTCACCTTTGACCTTTAACCCTTTAAAATTTTTATACACCCCCGAATTGAATAGGATCATGTAAGATTCTATCATAACACTCATCCCGGTTGAATGACCAACCTTGGCAAAATCATCTCAGAGTTATATGGTCCTACACCTTTGTCCAACAATGGAATATGATTAGGTGAAAAGGTTAATTTGGACTCAAGAGTTAAAGGTATAGGAACTAGTATGGACTCATGGAGTTAATTTAAATCAAATCGAGGTTCGAGAGTCGAGTTTGGTTTAAGAGTTAGGTCCAAATAAAAGAGTTAATTTTCACAATCATTTCCCATCAACGGATTGTGACTCTACAAGATAGGTGACTAAAGTTCAATATTTATAGGTACGGGAATCAATGATGGCTTGAAAATATGGTTTAAGTCTAGTAGGGATATATGAGTCAACATTGATTCAAAATTTGAAATTGAATCATAAAAATGAGGATTAGGATCACATTTATGTTCAAGTTCAATCTCATTGAAGTGATAACTTGCCATTTTATCAAAAGTTTGGTATTAGTCGAGGTCAAGATGGTGTGATTAAATTTAATCATGGTTAAAGCTTTCAAGACATCATGATTCTTGGGTCTTGTCCATATGGCTGGAGTAATCTGAAATGGTAAAAAATATTTTAGGTAGAATTTCTTCTTTCATAACAACCATTGGTTTCAAACAACTGACTCCTTTCTATTTTTGCCCTATTAATCGACTGGTTTAAATCATATTAGGATAGAATAATGGCTTCTATACTATTTTTCAAGTAAATTAATTCTTCTTCTTGTTTTGGTAGGACTTGAAAAAAAGAGTATTGATCTTGGTTTTGCGAAATTTGTCAGTCCATCATGTTTTGGAATTGGTTTTGGGGCTCAAGCATAACTTCTAGACTCTTAATCAACTCAGATTTTTCTTTTATGGTTGATCTTGAAAAGGCGAATATGAAGCTGAATGTTGGAAAGGTGGTTGGCAATATAACTTGTGGGAGGTGTATCCCAATTGATTTGATGAAGAATGAAGATGATTATTCTAATCTTGCTCATAATACTAGGGTTGGGGACTATGTTGAGTCGGATAAAACCAATTTAGACATTTTTGGTTGGTTTATGTTATGTAATGCGAGTTGGTGAAATCTGAGTCGAAAGTGATCGGGGTGAAACATAGATTGATATTAGCATGGAAAAAATTTAGGGTTATGCTCCATTTCACATAAAATAACAAAAATAAAAACAAACAAATAAATGAAAAGAAAGAAAAATCAAGCCTGTGTTAGGGTACACCTTAGACCTAAACGACTCCTAGTTAGTTGACTGTCCAGGAACAGTCTGACCACATGTTAATCAGCCAGATAGGGGGCAAAACGTAGTGGAAGGTATCCGTACAGAGCAACGGGTCTTAATTATACCAAATTAAAGCTTTTCAAGGATCTTGCCTCTTAATCTCCAACTTTAGACACCAATTTGGCCAGAGTCGAACTCTAATAACTTCCTCCCGGGGTCAATTCCTATTGAATCCGAGATGTCCCTAGGGCCAACGTATGCTCAGATTTTAGTTATAATTAGGTAAGTGAGTGAGGAGATGATTTTCAGGTCAAAAAAGGGTAATGACTTTCCCACTTTATTTTTTTTATCAGATTTACCCTTAGACATTTTCATACGTGTCTGCAAGTATTTGGCAAAAAGTAACACTCATCAATATATCACTCAAAATTGTTGCCTATGCTAAATGAAATGCCGGCATACATTGACTCTGGCACTCTTCAATAGTAATTGAAATAAACAAATTAAATGAATGCCTAGATGCAAGTCTAAGTGTTTTTAACAATTAAAACCAACCGGTTACTGTTGAGTTAAAAATTTTGCGCAGTGTATAAAATTAAGAAAAATTAATAGGAGCAGAGCACATATTTTGCAATGAAGCAGCCCTAAAAAAACTTGGGTCAGTTGTCAATAGTACTACTGACTTAGGTAAACCTGCACACAGAAAATATAAAATTTTAAGAATACAGAGCAGAAGTGCAAGTACTCAATACTACCGCTATAGCGAGTGACTATGCGTGTCGTGATCCACAAGGAGGGACTAGCGATGGATGCATTTTTAAGTTCTTTTTTCGGTTTCTTAAAATGGTTAAATTTCTTTTCTTATTCTTTAAAAGGAAAAAAATAAGTTATGTTAAATTGTTAAAGTGGTAGCTTGGAGTAGATGGAGAAAATAAAAAATGGAATTATGCAAAGAAAGTGAATAGAGTTGAGAGTTGATGATGATCTAAACTAAGGATTAAAAGAAAGGAAAATAAAACTAAATAACTTACCTACTTCTTCTGGTTTGTGCTTACCTGGAATCCTTGTCAATGATGTACCTTTGCTTGAAGGCCAGCGAAGCATGACAGATGAGATCTTCCCATTCCCGATCTACACTATGAAATGAAGGTGGAAGCTACTGAAAAGTCACCTAGAGGGGGGGGGGTGAATAGGTGACAATGCTAATCAAGGGTCAAATTAAAAATTTAAAGCTACAACAATCACAAGGTGAATGCAAGCAAGTAAGTATGACAATGAATATGATGAGCAAGTAATAAGTGCAAGCAAAATAGAATAAGGATTGCAAGAATGTAAACCAATCGCAAACACAAGGATATGTTATCGAGGTTCGAGCACCCAGCTCTACTCCCCGCCTTCCCCAGAAGGATTCTAGCTACTTCCACTATCACAAAGAACAATTACAATGGAGTACCCAACTCCTACAATCTCAAGAACAAGTGATTTCCTTGGTAGTCAAAAGACCACAAACTCTCTCTTTCAAAAATCTCTTTCCTTACAAAAGGTCCTTAGAGAATAATGAGTAGAATTGAAGCTCTTTATGTGTAAGGAAAAGAAATTGAAATCAGAGAAAAACTTTTGAAAACCCTTCAGAAAATTGAGAGAATTTAGCACAAAAACCAAGAACTTTGAAAGCCTTAAACTTTTGAATTTTTGCAAAGATTGTTGTTGTAACCAATCTCTCCCCAAACACCCCTGTTTATAGGAGAGGGCTAGGGTTTAGGGATAAAACATATTTACTGATGTTTAGGAGGTAATTAGATCAAAATATATCCTTAAACGGATTTTTAAATACAAAAGACAAAAATAAACAGCACTTAAAAATCTGCCCGTTACTGTTCAAACGGTCGGATCGGTCGACCGGGCCGGTCGACCGGTGGTATAAAAATTTGACCGTTACAGGCTATCGGTCGACCGACCCAGTCGACTGATACAAACTGTGACAAAAAATAAATATTCCGGTCGACCGCTCCGGTCGACCGACAGACGTGCACACGGATACGTGCATCTGCCAGGACTTCGGTCGACTGGTCCGGTCGACCGGACCAGACTGATATAGGCTCGGTCGACCGACCCGGTCGACCGGATCAGGTCAAAAAGCCAATTTAAAAAGAAATAAAAGAGGATTTTGATTTTATCAAAAATACTTTTGAACAGGGATTAGTATAAAACACAAATATATATCTGTAGGCAAAATCTTGTATGCAAAATATTTTTGTATAATTTATAAGAAATTATTTTGGAATGAGCATGTGCGCAAAAACGTGTGTGATAGAGCTTCAAACCTATCCACTATTCTTTAACAAACTATAAACTGAAAACAAATTACATGAAGACTTCTTGAGCTATCTTCAAGTCTTTGAGCCATCCAATGCCTTGCTAGTGCCTTCTCTTCTATGATCCTTCCTTGATGTGCAATTTGCCTTCCTTGCTTTATGGAACTTAGAAGTTCTTGCAATAGCTAAGCGAATGGTCTCTAAACATGGTACAAACCTGAAACTTATCTTAACAAACTTGTTAGTACCAAATAGCTCATATTTGGTTTGTCATCATCAAACACAAAACAATTGGAGAGTGTAACCTCTTGGGCCAACAATCTCCCCCTTTTTGATGATGACAAAACAAATAGGCTATTAACAAAAATATAGGGGAGGAGAAAACTCCCCCTCAAATTATGCTATACTTAAAACACAAGAATATGCTCTAGAAACTAATAATTGAAATGATGCATCAATTATTGAAACCAATTAAAACAAAAATTTCTCTTGATACCAAAAATACCAAAATAACTAAAACACAAGAATTTATTTAAAACACAAAAACTCATAAAGACAAAACAACAAAACATATAACTTCATATGGAACCAAGACCAAATGAACTTATTTTTGTCCATGTAAACTTATTCTCCCCCTTTTTGTCATACATCAAAAAGGGTTATGAAAAACATGTTTATTCAATAATACAAACATTAAGTTCTCCACAAATAAACGAAAATCTAGCAAAATCAAGAGGTTTAGTGAAAATATCGGCTAGTTGTAAATCCGTGGAAACATAATCAATATCTATATCACCTTTCTCAAAATGATCTCTAAGAAAGTGATATCTAATCTCAATGTGCTTGGTCTTACTATGTTGATTTGCATTTTTGGTCATGTGAATAGTACTAATATTATCACAAAATATTTTTATATGATCAAAGTGCAAATCAAAATCAAGGAGAGTATGTTTCATCCAAAGGACTTGTGCACAACAAGCCCCCGCGGCAACATACTCCGCCTCGGCGGTTGAGAGAGCTACGGAATTTTGTTTCCTAGAGGACCATGAAACAAGACAATTACCAAGAAATTGACATGTCCCACTAGTACTCTTTCTATCTACTCTACAACCCGCATAGTCGGCATCCGAATAACTAGTCATTGAAAAATCTATAGTTTTCGGATACCAAAGACCCATTCCAATTGTGCCCTTAATATAACGAATAATGCGTTTTACCGCAATAAGATGAGACTCTTTAGGACACGATTGAAATCTAGCACAAAGACACACACTAAACATGATATCCGGCCTACTTGCCGTCAAATATAAAAGACTTCCTATCATGCTTCTATATAATTTAATATCAACATTTTTACCTTGTTCGTCCTTATCAAGCTTAGTAGTAGTTGCCATTGGAGTGTTGCAAGCCTTTGATCCTTCAAGCCCAAACTTCTTTACTAGCTCCTTTGCGTACTTGGCTTGGTTAATGAAGGTTCCGTCTTGCAATTGCTTGATTTGGAGTCCAAGGAAGAAATTGAGCTCACCCATGGAAGACATTTCAAATTCTAGTTGCATTACTTTCTCAAAATCCTTGCATAAAAGCTCATTAGTAGATCCAAAAATTATATCATCAATATAAATTTGCACAATTAAAATATCATTATTAACATGCTTAGTAAAAAGAGTTGTGTCTACTTTGCCTTTAATAAAATCATTTGAAATGAGAAAACTAGAAAGCCTTTCATACCAAGCTCTTGGAGCTTGTTTCAATCCATACAAAGCTTTATCAAGTTTAAAAACAAAATCGGGATGAACATGATCAACAAAACCGGGAGGTTGAGCAACATAAACTTCTTCATTAATAAAACCATTCAAAAATGCACTTTTCACATCCATTTGAAAAAGTTTAAAATTTTTAAAACATGCAAAAGCTAGTGTCATCCGTATGGCTTCAAGCCGTGCTACGGGTGCAAAGGTCTCCTCAAAGTCAATTCCCTCAACTTGAGTGTAACCTTGGGCCACTAACCTAGCTTTATTCCTAATGACATTTCCGGACTCATCCATCTTGTTTCTAAAGATCCACTTAGTACCAATTATTGGTCTATCGTGGGGCTTAGGAACAAGGTGCCAAACTTGGTTGCGCTCAAATTGATTGAGTTCCTCTTGCATGGCAAGCAACCAATATGGGTCCGTCTCGGCTTCGAGAATGCCTTTGGGTTCAAAATGAGAAATAAAAGAAAAGTTACCACATATGTCATGGAGTTTGGAGCGCGTTGTGACTCCTTTAGATGCATCACCCAAGATGAGCTCCTTAGGATGATTTGTAGCGTATCTCCAAGCTTTAAGAAGCGGTTGAGTGCTTTCCTCCTTATCCTCTTGAACTTCACCAATAGGATCTAGCTTTTCTTCTTGAACGGGTGAGTCCTTCAAGGATAGTCTCTCCATGTCTTCACCTAGTGGTTCAATCTCTACAACATTCTCAACAACTACATTAGATTCTTCAAATTTAACATGCATGGATTCTTCTATGGTAAGTGTAGATCTATTGAAAACTCTATATGCTTTGCTAGTAGAGGAATATCCAACAAAGATAGCCTCATAAGCCTTAGCATCAAATTTTCCCAAATTATCCTTAGTATTCAAAACAAAACACTTGCATCCAAAAACTTTAAAATATGCAACATTTGGTTTTCTAGAATGATACATTTCAAATGATGTTTTTGAAGAATTTTTGCATAAATAAATACGATTCGATATATAGCATGCGGTGTTTACGGCCTCGGCCCATAAATATTGAGGGAGGTCATATTCACTTATCATTGTCCTAGCCATCTCTTGAAGTGTTCTATTTTTCCTTTCTACAACTCCATTTTGTTGTGGAGTTCTAGGACAAGATGTTTCATGCTTAATTCCCTTTTCATCACAATAAGTCATGAAGAGTTGGTTAATAAACTCACCACCTCTATCACTCCTTATTCTCAAAATCGGAAAACCCTTTTCTTTTTCAACTCTTTTTCGAAAAATTTTAAAATGAGAAAAGGTTTGATCTTTATTTTGTAAAAAGAAAACCCAAGTAAAACGGGAGAAATCATCAACCAAAACAAATGCAAATCTACTTCCATTTAAACTTTTAGTTTTAGTTGGTCCAAAAAGATCCATATGAATTAATTCTAAAGGCCTAGTTGACATGATATCCTTGATTGGTTTAAAGGAAGACTTGGTTTGTTTCCCAAGTTGGCACGCACTACAAATGCGGTCTTTCTCAAAATCCAAGCAAGGTATACCCTTCACTAATTCCTTTGAATTAATCCTAGAGATATGGTCAAAAGATGCATGTCCTAATCTTCTATGCCAAGCTAAGAATTTTCATCAAAAGCATTTAAGCATTTAGTAGAACAATCTAAATTAAGCATGTCAATAATATAAACATTATTATCACGAAAACCGGTAAGAATACAAACATCGGATTTAACATCAAAAATCTTGCATGAGGAATCATCAAAAACAACTTTAAGTCCACGATCACAAAGTTGGCTAATGCTAAGCAAATTATGCTTTAAACCATCTACTAAAACAACATTCTCTATAATAGGAGATGAACCAATTTGAATATTACCGATACCGATGATAGTTCCTTTGGAGTCATCCCCGAAGGTGACGGAGCCACCTTCCATGTACCTTGATAGGGTTGTGAAGTTGTTGATATCCCACGTCATGTGTCTCGAACAACCACTATCAAGGTACCACCGCTCCCTACGTCTTGGAGCCTTGGTGTGTACCTACATCAAACATTTTAGGACTTGATTTTGGTACCCACATTTTCTTGGGTCCATGAGGGTTAGAGCCATTAACCCAAACAAGATTATTTGAACTATGCAATTTATCATAACAAAATTTAGCTAAATGTCCATTTTTGCCACAATATGTGCATCTATACACTCTACCATATCTAAAAGCATAGTGAGTGTGTGATTTGTGAGCATGGGCATTGTGAGCATGAAAAGATTTAGCATGAGAAGTATTATTTGAAGTGTGAGCATGTGGAATTTTAGCATGAGAATCTTTAACATAAGAAGTGTGCTTTTTGGAAAACTTTTCTTCAAGCTTCTTGGTGTTAAAAGCACAATCTTTTAAAACTTTTTCAAACTCATTCATTTTGGATTTAAAGAAGAAATTTCTTTATTATCAACAATAGGGGTTTTACCCTTACAAGAAGTCTTATAAGCGTCAAATTCATTTTGAATTGAAACAAGATTGGAAGAAAGATCATCTTTTTCTTTTGAAACCAAAGCAAGTTGATTTTTAAGAAAAGCAACTTCTTTTTGCAATTTTAAGCATTCAAGTTTCTTATTATCATAAGTTTCAGAAAGTTCTACAAAGGCATGTACTAGAACTTCCTTACTTAGTTCATCATCTTCATCATCATGGGATTGAGGGGTTACCTTGGTGTGTTTGCCATGAAACACATGTTAGCTTGATCCACCTCCTCTTCGGACTCGCTTTCCGAATCCCATGTTGCTTTGTAGGCTTTCTTCTCCTCCGGTTTCTTTGGCTTGAAGGAGGAAGTCATCTTCTTCTTGAATTCCGGACAATCCGCCATGATATGTCCGGGTTTGCGGCAATTGTAGCATATGATCTTCCGCTCCTCTTTACCTTCGAATCTTCTCCGGAAGTTGAACTTGTTCTTTCGGTACAACCTCTTGACATTCCGCACAAGTAGGGTTAGCTCCTCATCTTCTTCTTCGTCTTCATCATCGTCATCATTGGTGGATGAAGTCTTAAAGGCAATGGATTTCTTCTTTGAAGTAGTTTCCTCATCTCTTGCTTTCTTCTCCATCTCATGGGTCTTTAGGTTCCCAATGAGACTAATGATGTCCATCTCGTCCTTGTCGTTCAACTCCTTTAAGGTGGTGGCCTTGATCTCCCAAGATGGTGGAAGAGCCCGTATCACTTTGCGCACCTTTTGATCATTTGAGATGACGTCACCTAATGAAGAAAGACCATTTGTAATTTTAGTGAAACGAGTAATCATACAATCAATGGATTCTTCATCAAGCATTTTGAATGATTCATATTGAGACCTCAAGAGATCTATCTTAGCTCTCTTGACTTGTGAAGTCCCTTCATGTGTGACCAATAAGTGTTGCCAAATCTCATAGGCGGATTGGCAATGAATTACCCGTGTAAGGTCATCCTCATTCAAGGCGGTTAAAAGGGAGTTTTGGGCTTTTGAGTTGGCCTCATATTCTCTAAAGTTGAAGTCGGTCCAAGTGCTCTCATCTTCATTGGGTGCTACATAGGGTTTGGTCAAAGACTTAGCCACTAAACTACCTAGTGATTGCAAAAAGATAGTCATCCTAACCTTCCAAATAGGGAAGTTGAGTCCATCAAATTTTGGTGGGGTTTTAATGTTGTCGGCCATGTTTACTAGTGTATGAATGGATGAATGAAAATGTTGATTAGCAATATTTTAAGGATCTCTCTATGGATGTTAAGCCAAACCTAGAGTCCAAACTCTGATACCAATTGAAAAGTCACCTAGAGGGGGGGTGAATAGGTGACAATGCTAATCAAGGGTCAAATTAAAAATTTAAAGCTACAACAATCACAAGGTGAATGCAAGCAAGTAAGTATGACAATGAATATGATGAGCAAGTAATAAGTGCAAGCAAAATAGAATAAGGATTGCAAGAATGTAAACCAATCGCAAACACAAGGATATGTTATCGAGGTTCGAGCACCCAGCTCTACTCCCCGCCTTCCCCAGAAGGATTCTAGCTACTTCCACTATCACAAAGAACAATTACAATGGAGTACCCAACTCCTACAATCTCAAGAACAAGTGATTTCCTTGGTAGTCAAAAGACCACAAACTCTCTCTTTCAAAAATCTCTTCCCTTACAAAAGGTCCTTAGAGAATAATGAGTAGAATTGAAGCTATTTATGTGTAAGGAAAAGAAATTGAAATCAGAGAAAAACTTTTGAAAACCCTTCAGAAAATTGAGAGAATTTAGCACAAAAACCAAGAACTTTGAAAGCCTTAAACTTTTGAATTTTTGCAAAGATTGTTGTTGTAACCAATCTCTCCCCAAACACCCCTATTTATAGGAGAGGGCTAGGGTTTAGGGATAAAACATATTTACTGATGTTTAGGAGGTAATTAGATCAAAATATATCCTTAAACGGATTTTTAAATACAAAAGACAAAATAAACAGCACTTAAAAATCTGCCCGTTACTGTTCAAACGGTCGGATCGGTCGACCGGGCCGGTCGACCGGTGGTATAAAAATTTGACCGTTACAGGCTATCGATCGACCGACCCAGTTGACTGATACAAACTATGACAAAAATAAATATTCCGGTCGACCGCCCCGGTCGACCGACAGACGTGCACACGGATACGTGCATCTGCCAGGACTTCGGTCGACTGGTCCGGTCGACCGGACCAGACTGATATAGGCTCGGTCGACCGACCCGGTCGACCGGATCAGGTCAAAAAGCCAAATTTAAAAAGAAATAAAAGGATTTTGATTTTATCAAAAATACTTTTGAACAGGGATTAGTATAAAACACAAATATATATCTGTAGGCAAAATCTTGTATGCAAAATATTTTTGTATAATTTATAAGAAATTATTTTGGAATGAGCATGTGCGCAAAAACGTGTGTGATAGAGCTTCAAACCTATCCACTATTCTTTAACAAACTATAAACTGAAAACAAATTACATGAAGACTTCTTGAGCTATCTTCAAGTCTTTGAGCCATCCAATGCCTTGCTAGTGCCTTCTCTTCTATGATCCTTCCTTGATGTGCAATTTGCCTTCCTTGCTTTATGGAACTTAGAAGTTCTTGCAATAGCTAAGCGAATGGTCTCTAAACATGGTACAAACCTGAAACTTATCTTAACAAACTTGTTAGTACCAAATAGCTCATATTTGGTTTGTCATCATCAAAACACAAAACAATTGGAGAGTGTAACCTCTTGGGCCAACAGCTACACTACCATAGAAATGGTTGTTCAACACCATAGGCCATCAACGACACTTACAAAGGCGAGGCAGTTTCAAAGTTATTGGAGTCATTTTGGTTCACAAACATAGAAGAGAGAAACAACAAAAACAAAAGTAGAAAAGAAACTTCAAATAAATTGAATAACAATAAGAGAAAGGAAGAATACTTACACCAGTGTCACTCTCAGTATATGCATCACTCTTGTTCTCCTATGAAACTATTCTTCGATCTCAGTTACATAAAAAATAAAAATTACATTTAAAACAGAAAGAAAAGTCTAAGTTAAATCTATAAAAAAATCTATTCTATTCTCTACTTAATCGTCCCCTGTGGCCTAAGAAATTCCCGTATTTAGAGGCAGAAACTAAATGAGGGAGAGGGTCTGAAGATAGGGGGAGCAAACACACCCCGAATCTCAACTAAAATGCGGCGAAAACGCGACAAATGCAGCATTTTCGCGGCACTTTTGTGGCCATATGACTAGATACGAGGGTTACAGCTCCAAGACTTGAAGATCTGTCTGTTTGTTTAGTTGGTTTCTTGATTAGCTCTACGAATTTGATGATATTTCTATTGATTCTCAAACTAACTAAATAAATCAAACTAAATCTGAATTTAACTTGTTTTTATTTCGTATTATCTGCTCCAATTTGCTCTGATCTTCTTAAATCTTATGCACAGTTGCATTGATCCTTGATTTAATTTATTCTAACTTAAATTAGGATTTAAATAGGCTTTTTGGGCTTATTTCTCTTCCCTCTCCTTTAGTAACGAACTGCATATATTTAAACAATAAATAGGATTAAATTAGCAGGGTTTATTAAAAAAATAAATGTGAGAATGTGATAAAAAATATGTAGTATCAATGACCGATCACACCTCCACACCTATCTTTTGCTCATCCTCGAGCAAAACAACAAAACTAAATCTAAGAAATTATTAGACCATTTTCGCAGGTCACGCGATTGCACTGAGCATGCGCAACAAGCCGTTAAACCTCTAGGTTTCTCCTAGATGACGAGTTTTATCTCGTGAGGGTTTTCAGTGAATTACATCCCCAAAAACCATAAAGAAAGAGAAACAAAGTGTTAGTATTTTCAAAAGCATTTTTTAAAAGGAAAGAAAATATTTGAAGTATTATTATAAGAATCAATTAATCGATAAGTTACAGGAAAATTAAAATTTTCATTTATAAACCTAGTTCAATTAAAAAACTTATTATCAATCAACGTAAGGAATCAAATTATATTTCTCATCTAGTCTATTATATTACCCTAAGTCATATGCACCTTTGTGACCGTGAATTTTGACTCGGGGTTTTTTAACTCTAACTCTTATGCCTTATTATCTTTTTTTTAATATTTTTGGTTGTATTATTTCTTAGTTCTATTAGGCTTTCTAATTTGCTCATGTAACGAGCCTTTTATCGTGACTCTCAAACCGAACGGTCTTAGGGCACCGGGTGAGAAAACACCCCAAGGACTTAAGGACTCGAGCAATATAGACCACAAAACTGAGGATTTATTATATGGACCACTTTTAGGCGTGAATACTTAAATTTCAGTAGCTTAATCAGAGGATTTTTGATATATATATATTTTTAATAAGGCATAAGAATCTTTATTTTCGAACTCAAAGTGTGTAAGTGTATAAAGCAAGCATATTTCATCAAGGTAAAAATTATGACTAAATTACTTTTCTAAATTTTTTTTAACCCTAGAAATTAAACAAATAATCTTATTTTGACCAAGTATAAGAAATCCTAATTATGATTCTCCTATTCCTTAAAATTAACTTAATTTTTTAAAAAAATAAGTTAAATATTGTTTCTCTTTTCAAAAGTTTTTAAAAGCAAAAAAAAATTTAATTACTTTTTAAAAATTAAAAAGAAAACCTATGTTGTGTTAGAACCTCCCCCAAACCTGTCTCATAGATAGTCTTCAATGTATGAATGAATGCATAAATGCTTGAAAAGGAAGATAGGGAAGGAAAATATTACCTTATGGTGGTGGTTCCGATGGTAGTCAGATTTGATTAAGCGTTGCTACCCAATCAAAATAATGTGGTAGTTCATAGAATCCACCTTTATTGACCTCTTTTCTATGCACATAATTACAATCCCCGATATGAATTGGATCAAGAAAGATCCTATCATGAAATTTATTCTCTTTACATGAACACTCTTAGAAAATTATCACTTAGTCATTATGGTCAATACCTATGTCCAAAAGAATATGACTTGGTAGAATGATTTACTTGGATTCAAGAATGATATGTTCGAGAACCATTACTAACATGAAAAAATTAACTTTGAGTTCGAGAGTCAGTTTTAATTCAAGAGTTGAGTCCAAATCAAAAAAATTAAAATTCACATTCTTCTCCCATTAGTGGAAGTGACTATCCAAATTTGGTGATTCAATTTCTAGATCTGTGGGCATGAGAATAAATGTTGGCTCCAGAAATTGGTCCAAATTGGTTAATGATACCAGAATCAACATAGATTCGAAGATGAAAACTAAATCACATGGTTGGTGTTCGGGATCACATTCACATTCAAGTTCAATCCTATTGAATGAAAAACTTTCCAATTTGTCCAATGTTTAGAATTGGTAAAGATCAAATTTGTGTGATGAAATTGAGTCTTGATCAAAGTCTCTAAGACACCAAGATTCTTCGTTTCTACTAATATGTCTAGGGCAATCGGGAATGGTCGAACATGTGTTAGGTAGAGTTTCCTCATTCTTTTCTTTCATTATGTTTATAAAATAACTCATTTGTGCTTCTAGCCTATTGATAGATTGGTTAAAATTATTTTTGAACTGAATCAGATTTTTCATACTCTTATCTGAGTCTATAGGTTCTTCTTGTTATGGGACATGGAACATAGGGTAAGGATCTTGGATTTTAAAGTCTTGTGGGAATTGTGAGTCCATCATTTTCAGCTTCTGCTCTTGAGACTTAATCATGGCTTCTATACTCTCATCACCTCAATTTTCTTCTATGGGTTGATCAAGACTAGGAAATTAGAAGCTGAATGTTGGAATGGTGGTTGACATATGACTTTAGGGAGTTATACCCCATTGACTCTATAAAAGAGTAGTGATGATTATTCCAGTCTTGTTCATAGTGTTGGGACTGGGCCATGTATTGATTTGGATAAGACCAATCCGGCACACTTGGTTGGTTAAAATTATGATAGGTTGGGTTGGTAATATCCGAGTCGAAAGTGGATGGGATGTAATATGGGTTACTATTAAAATTGAAAAAATTATTGTTATAAGCCATATCGCACAAGAAATGTCAAAAACAAACAAATAAATAAAAGAGAAAAACCTAGCCTATGTTAGGGTTGACCTTAAACCTGGACGACTCCTAACTGATTAGACTATCTAGAGGTGCGATAAGTTGATTGATGTTTTAACCTGCATATAAAAATACAGAATTTAAGAACTTTTATAATAATAGTGCAAGGTGCTCAATTCTACCACAATAGCTAGTGGCTATGCGGGTCGTGATCCACAAGGAGGGATTAGCGATGGAAGCCTTTTTTAGTAAGTTCTCTTTTAAGTTACATAGAATGGTTAAAGATCTTCTTTTAGTTGTTTAAAAGAAAAGAGAAAATAGAGTTACAATTAAATTAGAAAGAAAGTGGTAGATTGAGAAGGTGGAGAAAATAGAAAATGGATATATACAAAGAAATTGAAAAGGAGTGAAAAAGATTGGGAAGATTGATGGTGTTGGTGATCTAAACTAAAAAACTAATAGAAAGAAACTTAAAACCTAAAAAACATACTTACCTCTTCGGTGCCTGCTTTCCTTTCACCCGTATCGATGATGTACCTTTGTTTGAAGGCGAGCAAAGTATAACAAGTAGGATCTTCCCCATTCCCGATTTACACTATGAAATGAAGGGGCAAGCTACACTACCATAAAAATTGATATCAATCGCCATAAGTCATCAACGACACTTGCAAGGGTAAAGCAACTTCGAGGCTATCGGATTCATTTGGATCCACAAACACAGAAGAGGGAAGCAAATGAAAAAAAGAATAGAAAAGAAAAAGAAAACCTCGATTCGATTCGATTCAAATAACAATGAAAGAAAAGATCACTTACACTGGTATCACCCTCAGTACAAGCTTGTTCTTATTCCTCCAGGGAAGTCTCCTCTCCTCTCAATACATAAAGAAAATAAAAATTACATAAAAGAAAATTAAAAAAACCAAAGTTACAAAATATAGTATAGCTAAAATTCTACTCTCTGCTTGGTCGTCCCCCTTTACCTTTGAGATTGCAGGTATTTATAGGAGAAATGTAGAGGGTAGAGGAGTACAAAGATAAGGGGAGATGACTATTTCTGAATTTGAATCCTCCTTTTCTCCAAACTTGATTTGATGTGAATATTCATTTCTGATCTGCAACTTATTGGCGTGTTGATTGCTGAATATAACATAACAATTGATAGAATTAGAAATAGTGATCAACTTAAGAGTTGTATCTCTTTGAATCTTCTTTTTGGACCATTTTGAATCATCGATTTGATATTCGGTAGAGAAAGTTATGATTCAAATACTAAAATATATCCAGTCAGAATTCGAGTCAAAATTGCTTCATCTCATTCGTTAATCTTCTCTCCATCCACTTATTCCTTTAAATTTGGACTCTATATTTGACATTATCCTCTGTTAATCTTTAGCTTTAACCACTTGATTCACCAAAAATTGAATTTTATCAACTGGATTTGGGATCATCCTCCTCTAACCAAGTAGATCTAATTAAATCTAAATTTAACTGATATTTATTTGATTTTATCTTCTTTCTCCCATGATTATCTTCTGCAAAATAGATATTTAAGACAAGAAATTTAGCATATTTATTAAATGATAAATGTTGAAATGTAATAAAGAACAATGCAATAAATGTGTGCAATTATTAATCTACAATTCTGCATTATTAATCGCATTCCCTACCGATTTATGAATTAAATATCATTTCTAATTTTGTTTGGTCTCGTTTGCAGATAAATCAAGAGTCTAGAGGCAAAAGGATAATAAGAGTTTAATTAAACCCATTTTTTAGGTAATTAAATTCGTATTTCTTGGAGGCCGAGTAAGGGATCTTCTAGAAGATACATTGAACCTAGACCCTTACGCACGTCAGAGAATATCCGGATGCAAATACCCGATTCTGAGCATATCTGGAAGGTCCTGAAGTGCCGCGAACCCACGTGCCAAAACAAGGGACCTAGGTCCTTAGTATTGCCGCGAAAACGCGGCAATTATCGCGTCTTCGTGGCAAGATAGTGGGCCTACGCGTTGATTTTCGACGCGTGGCCTTCTCTTGTTTTCCAAATCCTTCTTTCGCCTATATATACCCCTGCAGAGGCCCGAAATGCAAGGAGATTGAGACTTAGGCTAGGTTCTCTCTTCTAGTTGTAGATTAGGATTTTCTTTCTCTTTTATTTTGTATTTTATTTTCTTTTATAGATCTTGTAGTAGGGCTGAGAGATTCAGAGAGAGATAGAGTGATATTGATGTAATAGATGGTGACAATCTATATAAAGGTGTCTCCTTTCTTCTCCATTAAAATCTTCTCCATCTTCTACATGATGCTTAGCTAATCTTTTCTTCTCATGGCAATCTAACAACTTACCACTTATCATCTAACCACTTACTTGATAATCCACATGAATGTAGTAGCCTCCGCAAGGTCTTGCTCTTGCAAGAGCCATAAATAGCTCATGATGATGGATTTTAACATTCTAACATTTCTAACACCTAACCCATGAACTTGCTAAATTGCAATGTCTTCCTTATTTCATGCTCACCTCTAACCGGTCTTGATGAATTAATAGTAGCTTGCAACTTGTTATGTGGCATGGATGTGTTGTTTGAATGTAGAAGAATAATCTTATGTACCATGCTCTATATCGTCTCTTGAAGTCAAGGACTAGTGATGGCCAAGGATCCATGTGAGGCAACTATCACTAAGAGGTTAGCATGGTTAGTGGAGCAATTGATAGTTAGTAACCATGAGTTTTATTTTATCTTCTTTTAAAAATCAATTTCAAACTCTTTTATTATTTTTTTATCATTGTTTTTACCATCCTCTTGTTCACCTTTGTTTCATTTTCTTCTTGTTTTCAAATCCATTTCTATTTTATTTTAACATTGCCACTTTCATCGCCTTCTCACCTATCACTTCTGGATTTTCTTTTCTTTTCTCTTTTACTCATTCTTTTACAAAGAAGAACTTGTTAACAACCGACGTGAGTAAGACTATTAATGCTTCTACGCCTCCCATCCTGGTGGATTCGACCCGTCGAGCCAATACTATAACGGAAGTATCGAGGGAACAGTAGCACATAGACATTTTCATTGATTTCATAAAGTACATATTTTTGAGTGCTTGTTCCGCCCCGATCAGGGGTTATTTTGCAGAATCTGAATATAAGTTAATTAGCCAGGCAGGGGCAAGATTGGTGGAAGATATCTGCGCTTAAAAGTGACGGGCCTAATTAAACCAAACCACTAGCTTTCGAGATTTCGCCTCTCAATCCCCAACCTTTGACACCGATTTGGCAAGAGTCAAATTCTAGTCAACTTCCCCCTTAGTTATGCTTGGGTTAGTGAGTGAGGAGATTGTCTGTGGGCTAAGAGACGTTAATAACTTTCCTACCTTATGTTGTTTAGAGGACAATCCCTTAAGCAATATGTACATGTATATGAAAAGCAACATTTAAGCAATGTAAACAATTCAAAAGTGCTCCTATACTACATGCTATGCACACATATTTTTGCTCCAGCACTCTTCAATAGTAATGTAAAATGTAGACGAAATTAGACAAATGACTAAACAGAAAGTCTAAACCGTTTTAAGCATTTAATAAACATCAATTTATTATTGAGGTTAGAAAGTATGTACAATGAGTTAAACAAGAAAATAAATAGCTACAAAATATTACTTTGTAATTCAACCAACCTATAAAAAATACAGATTAGTAGTTCACTCATATTGCCGTGGGAATGCAACAAATTTGAGGGCTTCTGGGCTTTGCTTTCTTGAGCAGAGTCCAGGACCGCTTATATGTCCAATGCAGCATAAACTACCTTGTTGTTAAACCTGTGCCCCAAGAACATAGAAGAAAGTTAATAAACAAAGTAAACAAAAAAGAGTTACTTACCGTCCCTCCCCGCAACGGTGCGAAAAATTTGATTTAGGTTAACCTGCATACGGAAAATACAGAATTTTAGGAATACATAATAGAGGTGCACGTACACAATACTACTGCTATAGCTAGTGGCTATGCGGATAGTTATCCACGAGGAGGGACTAGCGACGGAAGCGTTTTGTAAGTTCTCTTTTAAATTACTTAAAATGGTTAAAGTTCTTCTCCTGTTCATTAAAAGAAAAGATAAATAAGTTATGTCAAATGATTGGTCAATGGGCCTGCATATTTATTGTCACATTCTCATACTTATTATATAATAAACCCGACTATTAATCTTAATTATTGTCTAATTTATATGCAGGCCCATTGCTAGAGGAAAGGAATGAGAAACGAGCCCAAAACCTATCAAAATTCTGATTTAATTCAAAATCAAAAAATCAAGACAGATCATGACAAATCAGAGAAGTTGAAAATCAGTTAAAATAAATCTTCCCAAATCAATCGGTTAAAGTCAGAGATCAAAGGTCATTTTGTCAAATCTAGGAGCTGAAACAGCAAATCTAGCCGGACAAAAGGGGGGCAAAATAACACAAATCCAAATCTCCCCCTGGATGTGGCTATTTGGGCACATCCTGGCTGTGGATCCGTGGCTCTTTGGTGGAGATAAGGGGAGCATTTGCTCCCCTTATCTCCTCACTCTCTCCCCTCTGGATTTTTGCCTATAAAAGGCAGGTTTTTCACTCAAAAATGAGCGAATATGCAGAGAGAGATTCTAGTGTAGCTTTTTCATTCATTTTAGTGTAGGTTTTTATTTTCATTTTTATTTTTATATAATTTTTCATTTTATTTATGTAATTCAGAGGAGATCAGAGTTTCATAGTAGAATGAGAATGAAGCTTGTACTGAGAGTGACACCTGTGTAAGTATTCTTTCTCTTATTGTTACAACATCAAATCTATAGTTACAATTTTTTGTACTTTTTTATTTTGTGTTCTTCTTTTTCTTTTCTACTTCTCTTCTTTTGGTATCAATTGCTATCCAAGTGAGTCTCATAGCATTGAAAGAGCCTTGCCTTTGCGAGTGCCACCAATAGCTCATGATGGATTGTTAGTCTTATTACGTATCATTTCATGCTTGTATCATCTTGATGATGTAATGTGGAAGAGACGAGAATCAACTCTTATGGGCTATGCACTAATCGCCTCCACTTTAAGGTAACATCATTGCCACAGATTCAAGGTAAGTATTTGGCCAAAAGAGGTTAGTGATTTTTAGTATCTTTTCTTTTAATTTTAGTTTAGATCACCAACATCACTTCTTTTTTCACTCTTTTTCAATTTCATAGTACATTTTTATTTCTATTTTCTCTACCTTCTCAATCTGCCACTTTCTCACTAACTCAACTGTAACTTATTTTCTTTTCTTTTAATAAACTAAAAGAAGATCTTTAACTATTTTTTGTAACTTAAAAGAGTGCTTGCTAAAAAAGTTTCTATCGCTAGTCCCTCCTTTTGGATCACGACCCGCATAGCCACTTACTATTATGGTAGGATTGAGTAATTGCACTCTTCATTCTAAGTTCTAAAATTCTGTATTTGTGTGCAGGAAAAATTCAATCAAATTTTGGTGCCATTGTCAGGGAGGGGTGGTAAGTAATTCTCTTATTGAGTTTACATTTTTGATTAACCTTCTTCTTTTTTCTTAGTGTACAGGTTTGACAACAAGAATTTTTTGCTGCAATGGACATATAAGTGGCCATGGACTCTGCTCCAGAAAGCAGAGCCCAAAAGCCCTCAGATTTGCTACATTCTTATGGCAATCTAAGTGAACTACTAACCTGTATTTTTTATAGGTTGGCTGAATTGTAGAGCTTAATATCATGGCACTGTATATACATTTCTCAGTAAAAGGTTGATTTTAAATGCTAAAAATGATTTAGACTTTGCATTTAGGCACGTGTCTTTTTCGTTACATTTTATATTTACTGTTGATGAGTGCTGGAGCCAAGATATGTATGCATAGCATTTAGTATAAGGTCCATTCTTGTATGAAATATTGCTTGAGTGTTACTTTTTTCTATATACTTGTACACTGCACTAAATTGATTTAAGGGCTTATCCTATAAACAAGATAAAGTGGGAAAGTCATACCATCCCTTAGCCCACAAACAATCTCCTCACTCACTAACCAAATCCTAACTAAAACTGAGTAGACGCTAGCCCTAGGGATATCTCAGACTCCATAGGAGACTGACCTAAGGGGGAAGTTGATTTGAATTTGGCTCTTGCCAAATCGGTGTCTAAGGTTGGGGACTGAGGGGCGAAACCTCAAAAGCTGGTGGTTTGGTTGCTTTAAGCACAGATACCTCCCACTAATCTTGACCTTACCTGGCCGATTAACTTGTGGTCAGATTCAACAATATACCCCCCATGGACAGTTTAACCAGTTAGGAGTCGTCTAGGTCTAAGGTTTACCCTAACTTAGGTTAGATTTTTTGTTTTTTTTTTGTTTGCTTATTTGTTTGTTTTTTTTTCTTCATGCTTGACATTTATTATGGGATATGGCTTATAACAATAATTTTCCCAATTTTAATGTAATCCATATTACACCCCGACCTTTTTTTCGGATATTACAAACCCAACATATTATAACTTTAACCGACCTAGTATGCCGGATTGGTCTTATTCCAATCAATATAACCCGTGCCCCTAATCTTATGGCCATAGTTTCCAAAATAATTTGAACTCTTCACAGAGTCAATGGGGATTCACCTCCCCTTAGTCCAATTTCCAACTAACTTATCCTCCTTATCCACATTGTCCACAATATTTTCAAGATTCATACTCAGTTCCACCTGTTCAAAATAGAAAATAATCAATGTTGGAAATGAGTATGGGTGAGTCCAAGTAACAATCACAAAATCTGATGGACTCACAATTTCACCAGAAATTTCTAAACAAAACTTCATCTTTTCAAGTCCAATCGCAGCAAAACGATAAACCAATCGACTATGAGAAGATGCTTGAAGCCATGACTCAGGCTTAAATCACTCGTAATCATCACATAGATATAATGGTCCAAACTCTCCATTTCACCGTTTGACTATTTTTAATGTCGCTAACCATTCTGTTAAAGTCAAAGAATCATGTTGTTTTGAAAAACAAGATTTCATTTCAGCACACCCATTTGAACTTGCCCAAAGCCCCAATTTTGAGAAAGAAATTGACATTTTCGCAAGTTATCCCTTTTCTGAAATTGAACTTGAGAATTAATATGATCCTGAATCTCAACTTGGTGATTCAATTCTACTTCATAATTTAATATTGACTCTGGTGTCTTCACCTGATTTCAATCATTTCTCCGAGTCAACATTGGATCTTGTGCCAATTCATCATGAAATTGAATCGCTAATCTTTTATGTCATCATATTGAACTTGACCAATTTCATACTTTTGAAAGTCCCATTGATAAATTGGCAAGTTCTCATTTTTATAAAATTGAACTCAATTAGAAATGTGACCTAGATTCTCAATTTGTGATACAGTTCAAATTCCTGAATCAATATTTACTAATGTTTGGTTACCCAACTTGAGTAATATTTTAGAGTTAGTTTTGATTCCCACACCTATCGTTCTTGAGCTTAAATCACCAATCTTAGAAAGTCGCATTCCATTATAGGGAAATGAATGTGGACTTGAGTTTCAACTCCTTGATTTGGACCCACTTCCTGAATCAATCTCGACTCCTCGACCTTTACTTGACTTAAGTCTCTTTCCAGAGTCGGTATTAGTTTATGTACTTTCTAAGTTCAAGTAAATCATTCCATCTTTTCACACTCCATTTTGGGACAAGAATGTTGATAAAATTGACTCTGAAATTATTTGTGAAATTTGAAAATTAGATAGGTAAAATTCTTAATCATTCATATAAACATCATTATAGTGGGTTATATTAGAGAAGTTTCTGGTGGTTTCCTCCGAACTCCACACAAATTCGATTGGACCGTATTTCGTAGACCAATCAGACCACCACTGGAACCACCACCTTAAGGTATTATTTTTCTTCCCTTTCTTCTTTTTCATGCATCTATGCAATAATTCATACATTAAGAACAATGCATGAGATAGGTGTGGGGGAGGGTTCTAACATAACTTAGGTTTTTTTTTATTATTAAAAAATTATTATTAACATTTTTTTACTTTTAAAAACTTTTTGAAAATAGAAACCATATTTTGACATTTTTGTAAGAAATTAAGTCAATTTTAAGGAATAGGAGAATCATAATTAGGATTTCTTATACTTGGTCAAAATAAGATTATTTGTATGATTTTTAAGGTTAGGAAGAAAATTTGTGAAAGTAATTTAGTCTTGTATCTTTACCTTGATAATATACGCATGCTTAATAGACTTTCGCACTTAAGGTTCAAAAAAAAGATTCTTATGCCTTATTTAAAAGAAAAAAGAAAAAGAAAAATATATATATATATATAAATTCTTCGATAAGCTGGTTATTTATGCCTCATAAAGCATAAGTATCCACGCTAAAGGCAGTTCATATAATAAAATCCTTAGTTTTGTGGCCTTATTTGCTCGAGTCCTTAAGTCCTTGGGGTGTCTTCTCACCCGGTGTCCTAAGACCGTTTGGTTTGGGAGTCACTGATTAAAGGCTCGTTACATATGGATTAGAAAGCGTAATAGAACTAACGAATATTACCAGCAAAAATGAAAAATTAATAAATAAGACATATGAGTTAGAGTTAAAGAACCGTTAGTCAAAATTTCACGGTCACGAAGGTTCATATGACTTAGGGTAAAGAATAGACTAGATGAGATGTACAATTTAACTCCTTACTTTGATTGATAACAAATTTTTGAATGAAGACTAAGTTTAGGAATAAAAAATTTGATTTTCCTATAACTTATAGATTACTTAATTCTTACAATAATATTTCAAATATTTTTTCTCTTTCAAATGTGATTTTAAAATACTAACATTCTACTCTTTCTTTATGGATTTTGTGGGTGCAATATACTAAACATCCTCACAAGACAAAACTCATCCTCTAGGGAATCTTAGATGTTTAACGGCTTGTTGCACATGCTCAGTGCAATCGCGTGACCTGGGAAAGTGGTCTAATAATTTTTAGTTTAGTTTTATTGTTTTGCTCGAGGACGAGCAAAAGATAGGTATGGAGGTGTGATCGATCACATATACTGAATATTTATTGTCACGTTCTCATACTTATTATATAATAAACTCTGCTTTTAATCTTAATTATTGTCTAATTTACATGCAGGCCTATTGCTAGAGGAAAGAAAAGAGAAACGAGCCCAAATTCCCATCAAAATTCTGATTTAATTCGGAATTAATTCAAAATTAGAAAATTAGGGCAGATCATGGGAAATCAGAGAAGTTAAAAATTGGTTAAAATAAATCTTACCAAATTAATCGGTTAAAGTTAGAGATCAAAAGCTGTTTTGTCAAATCTATCAAAACAGCAAATCCAGCCGGACAAAAGGGGGCAAAATTACACGCATCCAAATCTCCACCTGGATGTGGCCATCTGGCCATATCCTGGCCGCGGATCCGCGGCTCCTTGTTAGAGATAAGAGGAGTGTTTGCTCTCCTTTTCTCCTCACTCCTCTCCCCTCTGGGTTTTTGCCTGTAAAAGACAGGTTTTTCACTAAAAAAGGAGCGACCATGTAGAGATATATTCTAGACCAGTTTTTCTATTCTTTTTAGTGTTGGTTTTCATTTTTCTTTTTATGCAATTTTTAGTTTTTATTTATGCAATTCATAGGAGATCAGAGTTTCAAAGGAGAATGACAGTGAAGCTTGTGCTGAGAGTGACACCGGTATAAGTGTTCTTTTTTTCTCTTATTGTTACAACATCAAATCTATAGTTACAATTTTTTTGTACTTATTTATTTTTATGTTCATCTTCTTCTTTTCTACTTTTCTTCTTTTTGTATCAATTGTTATCCAAGTGAGTCTCATAGCATCGAAAGAGCCTTGCCTTTGCGAGTGCCACCGATAGCTCATGACGATGGATTATTAGTCTTATTCCGTATCATTTCTTACTTGTATCGTCTTGATGATATAATGTGGAAGAGATAGGAATCAACTCTTACGGGCTATGCGCCGATCGCCTCCACTTCAAGGTAACATCATAGCCACAGATTCAAGGTAAGTATTTGGCCAAAAGAGGTAAGTGATTTTTAGTTTCTTTTCTTTAATGTTATTTTAGATCACCAACACCACTTCTTTTATCACTCTTTTTCAATTTCTTTTTACATATTCATTTCTATTTTCTCCACCTTCTCAATCTATCACTTTCTTATTAACTCCACTGTAACTTATTTTCTTTTCTTTTAAAGAACTAAAAGAAGATCTTTAACCATTGATTGTAACTTAAAAGAGAGCTTGCCAAAAAAGCTTCCATCGTTAGTCCCTCCTTGTGGATCACGACCCGCATAGTCACTTGCCATTGCAATAGTATTGACTATTTGCACTCTTTATTCTAAATTCCAAAATTCTATATTTATGTGCAGGAGAAACTCAATCATTAAATTGTGAAAGTGGTCAGCTGGAATAGATGGAGAAAATAGAAAATGGAATTTTATAAAGAAAGTGAAAAAGTGAATAGAGTTGAGAGTTGACGATCATCTAAACAAAGGATTAAAAGAAACGAAAAGAAAACTAAATAACTTACTTACCTCTTCTGGTTGATGACTGACCTGGATCCTTGTTAACGAGGTACCTTTGCTTGAAGGTGAGTGAAGCATGACAGGTAAGATCTTTCCCATTCCCAATCTACACAACGAAATGAAGGTGCAAGCTATATTACCATAGAAATGGTTGTTCATCACGATAGGCCATCAACGACACTTACAAGGGCGAGGCAACTTCGAAGCTATTGGAGTCGTTTGGATTCACAAACACAGAAGATAGAAGCAAAAAAATAAGAGTAGAAAAGAAACTTCAATTGAATTGAATAACAATAAAAGAAAGGAAGAATACTTACACCAGTATCACTCTCAGTACAACCATCACTCTTGTTCTCTTATGAAACTATTCTTCGATCCCAGTTAAGTAAAAAAATCAAAATTACATCTAAAAGTGAAAGAAAAACACAAGTTATACAAAAATCTATTATATTCTCTGCTTTATCGTCCCCTGTGGCCTTAGAAATTCTAGTATTTATAGGCAAAAACTAAAAAGAGGAGAGGATCTGATTAAAGGGGAGCAAACGCTCCCCATATCTCAACTAAAATGTGGGAAAACGTGGCACTTCCGCGGCATTTTTATGGTCATATGGCTAGATCCGGGGGGTACAGCTGCCAGATTTGAAGATCTGTCTGCTTGTTCAATTAGTTTCTCGATTTACTCTACAATTTGATGATATCTCTATTGATCCTCAAGCTAAGCGAATAAATACAAATAAATTTGAATTTAATCTGTTTCTATTTGGTATTATTTGCTCCGATTTGCTCTAATCTTCTTAAATCTTCTGTATAGTTGCCATGATCCTTGATTTGATTTAATTCTAAATTAAATCAGACTTTAAATCGGCTTTTTGGGCTCATTTCTCTTCCCTCTCCTGTAGTAAAGGCCTGCACATATTTAAACAATAAAAAGGATTAAATTAGCAGAGGTTATTAAAAAATAAATGTGACAATGTGACAATAAATATGCAGTATCAGTGACTGATCAACTACTACGGAAACACATCTTTGTCACAATTTCGCGACAATACAGTAAGTCCATGTGCTCTCTTTTCTTAAGCAGAGGCACAAGGCATATGGGGTTCTTCTGTAGCTGATTCCCGAGTAAATAAAAACAAAAAAGATGTCATCACCAAAATTTAGTTGGGGTAAACCGAGCATACAAAAAGTTTTAAAATTAAAGATTAAAATTGGTGCTCTAGCTTCCTTAATACTACTGCTATATCAAAGTAGCTAAGTGGGTCATGATCCACAAGAAGGGATGAGATAAAAGCGTTTCCTAAATAATTAAAGTCGGTTAAAATATTTCTTCTTTGTTTTGAAAAGAGAAAAGGAAAGAACTAAGTCAAAGAAGTAGGAAGAAAAATTAAAAGGAAGAAGAAAGTGTTTATGTTTTTTAATGTTGTTTTAAAAGAAGAGATTAAGAGTTAAGAAAGTTCATCATTTATATCTACTAAGTATTCCTGCTAGAGTACCTACCCCTTCAAATGACGACTTTACCTTTGATCTTTTGCAATGATTTATCTTAATTTTAAAGTGATCATTCCATAGCCCATAAGTAAATATTCGATTCCCTTCCACATCACATCATCAATACTCGAAGAGTAAGTTTGAAATGATACAGAATTAAGAGAAATAATCCATCATCATGAGCTATCAGTGGCTCTTGCAAGGGCAAGGCTATTCCAATGCTATTAGATCCATATGGATAGAGATCAAATGAAAAGAAAGTAGACTAAAAGGATAATAGAAATAAAATCATGAAGAAAAATACAATAGAATAATATAAAAATCAACTTCGATTTAATTAAGAAACTATAAGAGAAAGGAACAAGTTTACATAAAGTGTCACTTTCAACTCAACTCTCTATCTCTTTTTTCTTATGAATCTATAACCTAAGAAAAAAAATTATATAAAAAGAAAAAGAAAAATTAAACTAAACTAAAAGGAGCACTCTAGCCTGACCTGTCTGTCATTTCCCTTCTGCATTTGGTAGTATTTATAGGAGAAAAGGGATGGAGAAACTGTATTGGAGAATGGGATCAAATCGCTAGCCCAACGGTCGCTTCCAGATGACAGAAACATGGTAAAAGTTTTCGCTTCTTGGATCTTGGTGTTGGGCCAGATCCTTAAGCACGAGATTCCCCATATTTGATTGCATCCAGTTCTTCTAAAAAATATTATATCTGGCTCTAATCTTCAGAAAATTCACATTAATCTTGATCATGATAATCTTGTCTTCAATTTATCCAGATTAATTAGGATAAATTGGGCTATTTCTTCTCTTTCTCCATTAATTACACATGCACACCATTAAATAACAAGAAAATTAAATAGCAGAGTTTAATATAAAAATAAATGTGATAATTTCAAAATATATGTGCAGTATTAGTGAACAATCAAAACACATCAAGTACTCAAGGAGGAGTTTAGCTCCATACGATTTGTGTTTGGGATCGAGTCAAGATGAAGTAAAAGATTTTCATGAGAAGCTTTGAGTCAAGAGTTTATACATTTAGAATTTATGTTAAAGAATAGATTAGTTTTGATTGCTGAAACTTACACATACAGAAAAATTTCATATTGATTTTCAAGAAAAAAAGTTTTAGTGTTTGATTTTCAATAAGATTGAGTTTAACAATATCATTTTGTAAAAAATTCTACCTTTGTGTTTTAAACTCATAGGTTATGTTTACATGGCTTATACCTCAAAAGAATAAGTTTACAGTTTGAAATATGTGTTGGATTCTGCCTCACATATTAAAGCCCTAATTGTTCAAAGAAATTTATTTTGATGAGTTTATACTTCATTTTTACCAAAAGATGTTTTCATATGTAGAAATTCTCAAAAACAAGTTCATATTATTTTATATGTGCATTAGATTTTATCCATATACATTGATGCTTCAAATTTGTTTCAATAACTTGTTTTTGTATTTATACTTGATTTCAATTTTAAAGTTTAATTTTTTAGAAAATACAGTTTTTGTTTAAAGTTCATATTTCATTTCTAAAAAAGAAGTTTACTTGCACATAATATTTATCAAAAATATTTGTACTACTGTTCGTTCGGTAGGAGTGTACTAATATTCAGAGAGAGAGAGGGTTTAGAATCAACCTTCGATGTTCTTATGTGATACTCAAAAACTCCAAAATTTATTCACAATTTTTCTTTACTCCTTCCAAATCACCATAGTAGTATAAGCTATTACGGGTCGATCCTCAGGGAGAGCTTGCGATGGTAGCTTTACGGTTTCGAAATTGAGTTTTGAAGAAGGAAAACGAAAGTTCTTCTATGTTCAAGAAAAACAAAATGACATGGAAAATAGAGGAAAATTCTTTGTGGATTTTCTTTGCATAAAAGGAAAAGGATGGAAAGAAAATGAAATGAACTTGAAAAACTTTACTAGCTTGAAAAGAAAACTTTGAGAAAGGAAACTTTAAAAAACTTTTAGAGAGAAAAAACCATGACTAGCTAACCCTTCTAATTTACTAACTTACTAATCTCATAGGGTGATGCATGCCTCATGTTGATTCATCGGCAAAGGTTTGTCTTACTTGTTTGGTCAAAATACTTTCCCATGTAGAGGATGAGTGATCTTCTCGGCTTGTCTTGTAACCTCATTGATTCATCGGCTCCCGAGATAGATTTTCAATAGTGGAATCAAGGAGTGTCACTCAAGGTAATACTAAGAAGAAGATACAAGATTCTCTAGTTATTCAAAGCCATACTCGAGCTAGCACTAAAGTAAGAAAATTGTACAAAAATTGCATAGTTAGGTGCTCCATCTCCATGTTCCATCAAGGCACTTGTTCTAAAGACAAGGCTCTAAATGAATCATATGGAATGAAAACAAGCATTTTGCCAAGAATTAAAGTAACTCATCTTCATTGGGAATAATAGAGACTTGAAATTACAAGATCACAATAAAGCATCCAATGAGTCACATGAATTAGCAATCACCCAAGAGTTAGAAGTTAGTAAAGTTAGTGGTTAGCTAGTCATGTTAGAGAGTTAGCTAGACATTGAAATGAAAGGCACACAACAATTCATGGTAAAAGAAGATGCAATGGTAATAAAAGCTTGAAGAAAGTGAAGCACAAGAAAGTAAAGCACTAGAATTAGTAAAGATGAGAAGAAAGATGGATCAATCCTCGCGTTCAAGTTGTCACCACTTCAATTACAAGATCTCACACTCTCTCTCTCTTTGCAGAATTCTAGAAGGAGAAAGAAGATTACAAGAGCACTAAAGAAAGCTAGAGAAATTCCCTACAATTCTTTTAAAAATACAAGCTCTTCTCCCCTTTTCTCTCCTTTTCTCTCCTCCCTTTTTCGCAGAGGCCCTAGGGGTCTATTTATAGGCTCCAGAGGATGAGGCCCTCAAATCTCAGCCGTGGGATTAAACCCTTGTTCAACGGCCAGATTCTTACCGCGGATCCGCGGCCAGAGCCGCGTTTTCGCGATAGAATCTTGGTCGTTGCGCCAACGATTTTTGTTGCCAATCTGTTACGATCCGTATGCCTCGCTGGATCTTCTAGAAAGGTGGGAATATTCGTGGACGACTCCAGACCTGGGCTTCTCTTTTAGGCTTTTTCTTTTGGCTTTTTAATTAATCCCGTTAATTTCTTAAAAATTCCTTGATTATGGGCCTTCATCTCCATTAATGGTGGACCTGAAAAAAAGAGAGAAAAGCAATAAAAACGTTATTTTTATTTATATAAAGCATGATATGAAAGTGAAAAATGATGCAAAAATGAACTCCAATCACACGCCCATACCTAGCTTTTGCTCGTCTGCGAGCAAAAAGAAAAAGAGAAAAAATCCTAACTAAATTATTGAACCACTTTCGTAGGTGTCACGATTGCACTGAGTACGTGCAACAAGACGTTAAACCTTTAAGTTACCGTAGAGGAGGAGTGTTATCTCCTGAGGGTTTTCAGCGGATTGTACCTACAAAATCCAAGAAAAAATTTATGATCCATATTTTTCAAGAATTTTCCTTGATCCATAGGTTTCAAGTTACCTTAAACTTATCAATCTTTTTTAAGTGTCTATTTAGAGTTTTGTCTTCAACTTAGGTTAAGTTTTAAGGAATAGAGCGAAGATCGGATTTTGCATCAAACCTAGTATATATACAACTATAAATATGAAGGATTTTTCATAGACTAAAGTTCATTTATTTACTAATATATATAATATATTTATTTTTTTCTTTTTTTATTTAGATATTTATTTATTTATTTACACCTCCTTAGCTTCCTTAGGCTTTCTAATTTGCCCATGTAACGAGCCTCTTACCGATGACTCCTAAACCAAGTCGGTCTTAGGGCACCAGATGAAGATACATCCCTAAGGTTTAAGGACTCGAGTAAACAAGGCCACGAATACTAAGGACTTAACCACCTTTAGGCGTGACTGGCCATGTTTCTTAAGGCACAGCTAACTAGCTTAATTAGTGGCTAAGTAATTATTTATTTATATTTATATATATATTTTTTATTATATATGTGTAAATAGAATCACTAAGTATTTGATTAATCCCTCAATATGTTTAATGTATATAATGCTAAAGAGAGAATTAAAATTTAGCTATCTTTCTTATCCTTTTTTACTTAACCTAAAAATCCAACAAAACTCCTCTTTTCGACTTATATTAAGAAATCTTAGTTTAGAGCTTCCATAATTCCTAAAATCAAGTATGATTCTTTTAAAAAAATGGAACAAAATTTTCTCCTTTTTTTATATATATTTCTTTTTTCATTTTTTTTATGGTTTTTCTAAAAAGAAATTGCAAAATCCTAAAATGAAAATGAAAAAAGAAAATGAAAAATCCTAAAAAGAAAATGAAAAATCCTAAAAAGAAAATAAAAACTAAAAAGAAAATAAAAATCCTAAGGTAGATACGGATTTTCTAAAAGAAAATGAAAAATCCTGTAAAGAAAATGAAAATCCTAAAAAGAAAATGAAAAATCTAAAAAGAAAATAAAAATCCTGAGTTAGTATCTACCCCCCATACCTATCTCATGTATTGTTCCCAATGTATGCATAATAAAATATGCATGAAATGGGTAAAGAAACAGTGTCACCCTCGTCGTCGTTTTGGACAAGCAGTGGTGCTGGGTCCAGCCGACTGTGATCGTCGAAGACCGTCCTCAAGATGGTCTAATCTAGATGATTGCTCCTCCACTTGTTTTCTCAGCCGAACTTGTCCCCGGAAAATTTTCTTCATGCCCCGCCAAATGGTGGACATGAATGCACGTGAGTCTGTGGGGGGGTCCTGGTGCCAAAATGCCGGCTCATCTTCTTCTGCTAGACTTTCCTCAGAAGAGGACTCCACTGGCACATCCTCAGGCTGGACACTAGGGGTCCAAACCGCATGTAAACAACTATTATAGGCACTAGTGGCCCTCTCATGTGCTACGAACACTCGGTCATATGCGTCAAACACGTCGTCTGGTAGGAAAGTCCTACATAGACGAGTAATCAGAATGGGGTGTGAATGTTTAGCACCACGGGTGCGTGAGGAGTTGGTAATGATAGAATGGAAGATGGTCTTGTTGATGCAGACCGTGTGCTACTGGGTCACGAGGTCGTGAATTATTTGCAGCACGGGCCTGTTGAAAGAGGTGGTGTGGTCTAGTCCCAGAATATTGCGTTGGATCCATCGACCAACGCAATGCACATTACGGAAAGTGGTACTGGCTTTGAGCCCTCGGTCTTGTTCTGTGCAGCGGGCCCTTATAATGGACATGTAATCAATAAGAGGAAGGGGGTCGCTATGTTGTGGGTAACAGGGGACGTGAGTGAGTTCCTCAAGTAGAGGAAGTGTGATGAAAATGTTATCTAGGGGCATATGAACCGCGAATTGGTACATGTCAAAATTTACCGAAGCATGATCAATGGAAGTGTAAAATGATTTCACTAATTCAAGACAATAAAATGCATCATGATCGGAATTATCATACACAAGAGAATACCAATCCCAAGCACGGATTCTATCGATAAAAATATGCCCATACCCATTGTTATCAATAAAAATTTTGGAATAACCTTTCTCTGCAAATAAAGATGGTGCCATGCTAAGGATGTAGAACAACGCAAGAGATCGGATGATTAGAATGCAAACCACCCCCGGAATACGTGGGGGGAAACAAGATCCGAATTGCAGAGGGCACACGGCAGAGAAATTAGATGATCGGCCACTGGATCGGGCAAGAGCAGGGAACAGCGACTGCAACAGACTTTGGCGGCGCACCAGGGAAGAGGATATGGCTGCAGATCCGCGTCTTTTCCAGAGAAAACGCGACAGAAAGGAGGGTTATGTGGAGAGGAAAAATTTGAGGGGCGGCGCTCGAGTGGGCTGTTTCAGATCTGAATTTAGATCTAGGGTGAGGAGAGAGACTCAAGGTTAGATGATATTTATAGGTGGCTGAGAGAGGTGAATTCCCAAAGTTACCCTAGGCTGAATTGGGTATTTACAACCTTAGGGTGATTTAAAAGGGATTCATGAAGAGAGGGAACTCTTGGTGCCATTTAGCAGCAAAGTCCACTTATTTGAAGTTATTACTTTTTTATTATTTTTTCTTTTATCATTTTTTTTATTTTTATTATATACAAAAGGAATCCCAAATGGATATGCAAGGAAAACAGGGAGAATGTACAAGTGAAATGGTCACATATAGACTGGGTCACAAAGATCCAGTTCATGAACATCTTGTGACACAAACTCTGTGGTAAAAAATGGCTTCAAGCGTTGACCGTTCACAGTAAAAGTATTGCCATTTATTGGATCAAGAATTTCAATGGCACCATGTGAGAAGACTTTTTACACAATGAATAGTCCTGACCACCTGGTTTTCAATTTACCAGGGAAGAGGTGGAGTCTTGAGTTGTATAACAGAACTTTTTATCCTGAGACAAAAATTTTCCGGTGAATGGATTTATCATGAAAGAGCTTGGTTCTGTGTTTTGTTATCCGAGCGTTATCATATGCCTCATTTCTCAGCTCTTCTAGCTTGGATATTTGTAATTTCCTCAAGGCACCGGCTTTGTCCAAATCCAAGTTCAGCTTCTTTAATGCCCACATAGCTCGGTGTTCTAACTCCACAGGCAAGTGGCAAGGTTTTTCAAATACAACTCGATATGGAGACATACCGAGGACAGTCTTGTAAGCAGTCCTGTATGCCCATAAGGTATCAGTGAGTTTGATGGACCACTCTTTACGGTTCTGTCCAACGGTTTTCTCCAATATGAGTTTGATTTGTCTATTAGTGACCTCCACTTGTCCGTTAGTCTGAGGATGGTATGCCGTGGATAATTTGTGAGAAATAGAGTATTTGCGCATTAGGGCTTCAAAAGCCCGATTGCAGAAATGACTCCCATTGTCACTGATTATCGCACGGGGGGCTCCGAAGCGTGAGATGATATTTTCCCGTAAAAACTTGATGACAACTTGGTTGTCATTTGTCCTTGTTGGAACTGCTTCAGCCCATTTGGAAACATAATCTACAGCTACCAAAATGTATTGGTTGCCATAGGATAGAGGAAAGGGTCCCATAAAGTCGATGCCCCACAGATCAAAAATTTCGACCTCCAAGATGGGTGTAAGGGGCATCATGTCTTTCCACCTAATTCGACCCGTCATTTGACACCTGTCACATAGCTTGCAGAAAGTATATGCATCCTTAAAGAAAGTGGGCCAGTAAAATCCACTCTGAAGTACTTTCTCAGCAGTTTTTGGTGGACCAAAATGTCCACCGCAAGCTAGCTTGTGACAGAATGTCAAGACACTCTGATGTTCATCCTCAGGAAGACGCTTTCGTATTATCTGGTCAGGACAATATTTGAATAGATACAGTTTATCCCAAAAGAAGAACCGTATTTGACTCATGAAACGGTATTTGTCCTGACCTGACCAATTGGAAGGTGTTCGCCCGGTTGCAAGGTAATTCGCTTTGTCAGCATACCAGGGCTCTCCACACATTATAAAAATGTGTTCGTCAGGGAAATCATCATTTATGGGTACTTTTTCCTTTGGTGCATTGGGGATTCTTGACAAATGATCAGCTATAACATTCTCAATGCCCTTTTTATCCTTGATTTCCAGATCAAACTCTTGCAAAAGAAGTATCCATCGAATAAGTCTTGCCTTTGCATCCTTCTTTTGCATTAAGTATTTTAGGGCGGAGCGATCGGTGAAAATAGTCGTCCTGGACCCTAGCAGGTATTGGCGAAAATTTTCCAACGCAAATACAACGGCTAAAAATTCCTTTTCAGTAGTCATATAATTAAGTTGCGCTTCATTCAGCGTTCTGCTAGCATAGTAGATTACGTGTTGCCTAGTATCAATACGCTGCCCTAGAATAGCGCCGATAGCAAAATTCGAGGCATCACACATAATCTCAAATGGCTTTGTCCAATCAGGTGCAGAAATGATAAGTGCTAAGACAAGTCTACACTTAAGCTCCTCCCAGGCTTGTAAACACTCTTCATCGAATTTAAAGGGTACATCTTTTCCTAAGAGATTTGTCAAAGGTCTAGCAATTTTGCTAAACTCTTGAATGAATCGTTTATAGAAGCCGGCGTGTCCTAAAAATGATCTAATGTCTTTTAAGCATGTTGGTTCAGGGAGCTTTGTAATAATTTTCACTTTAGACTTGTCAACCTCAATTCCTTTATGTGAAACTTCGTGCCTAAGAACGATTCCTTGCTTGACCATAAAGTGACACTTTTCTCAGTTAAGTGTCAAGTTTTTCTCCATGCAGCGTTGTAGAACCAGCTTAAGATGGTACAAGCATTGTTCAAAGGAATCGCCATAAATTGAAAAATCATCCATGAAAATTTCCAAGAATTTCTCCACCATGTCTGAAAAAAGGCTCAGCATGCAACGTTGAAACGTTGAGGGAGCATTGCATAGGCCGAAGGGCATTCTTCGGTATGCAAATGTTCCAAAGGGACAGGTGAAGGTGGTTTTGTCTTGATCCTCGGGAGCGATGGGGATTTGATTATATCCTGAATATCCATCCAGGAAACAGTTGTACTCATGTCCTGCTAATCTCTCGAGCATTTGCTCAATGAACGGAAGGGGAAAGTGGTTTTTACGTGTGGCAGTATTCAACTTTCGATAATCGATACAAACTCGAATCTTCATTGGAAGACGTGTTTGTACCAATTCTTTTTTCTCGTTTTCTACCACAGTAAATCCTGCCTTCTTTGGCACAGCATGGACTGGACTTACCCATTGGCTATCAGATATGGGATAGATAATCCCATTATCTAATAGCTTCAAGATCTCTGCTCTAACAACCTCCTGCATGATTAGGTTCAGTCTACGCTCTGGGTCACGTTTTGGCTTAGCATCTTCCGTCAAATGAATCCGGTGTTGAACTATGAAAGGATTAATCCCTTTTATGTCAGCCATGGTCCAACCAATGGCTTCTTGATTCTCTCTTAACACAGTAAGAAGATCCTCTTCTTGTTGCTTTGTGAGATGGGAGGCAATGATCACGAGAAAGGCTTCTTTCTCATCCAAGTACTGGTACTTGAGATGGTTGGGAAGAACCTTAAGCTCAGAAGAAAGGATAGGATCTATCAATGATTGTTCTTGGTGCAAGGGAAGAATAGGGGTGGTATTAGTGGCCCATTCCACAGTGGACTCAACAATCTGATTAAGGTTGAAGTCATCAGACTCCAACTAAAATTCTTCATCGGACTCATATTCAACCTCCATATCATGTTCACTTGTTAAACCCTTGACGAAGTTTACTTCAAAAGACTCATTATCCAAATCTTGAGGTTGTTTTCCCAGATGGAAAACATTCACCTCTTTCGTCATATCTCCAAAGGTTAGACACATCGAGCCATTCCTATAGTTGATGATCGCATTTGCGGTGGCTAGGAAAGGGCATCTGAGAATGACTGGTGTCTGAGCTCTGTGATTATGTACGGGTTGTGTCTCAAGAACAATGAAGTCTATAGGGTAAATGAATTCCCCGACCCATATTAAAACATCTGTAATCTCCCCCTTGGGAATTTTTACAGAGCGATCAGCCAGTTGTATCGTAACTTTGGTCGGATGGAGGTCGCCTAACCCTAGTTGCTGATACACAGAAAAGGGAAGAAGATTGATCCTGGCTCCCAAATCAAGTAATGCCCTATTGATAGTAGTCTGTCCTATGATACAAGAGATGGCTGGGCTCCCTGGGTCCTTCCTTATATTTCACAGGAATTGGCCCAGTGAGCAACTCGCTAATGTTTGAAGCTAGGAAGACTTTCTTAGGGACATTTGCTTTCCTCTTCTTGGTGCACATTTCCTTTAAAAATTTGGCATATGATGGAACTTGTTGTATGGCATCAAGAAGAGGTACATTGATTTGGACCTGATTGAACATTTCTCTGATCTTCTCCATATGAGCATTCATCTTTTAGTTTGCTAGCCTATTTGAAAATGGTACAATAAGCTTGTATGGTTGCTCATCAGTCTTTTCTTTCGCTTTTGATTTGGAAGTTGATGGTTGTGAACTTGAAGATGGTTTGTCTGGAGTTGGTTGCACTAGAACAGGATGTGTTGATTTTGACACTGATTTGGTGGGTTGATTTGAAACCTTGTTATCTACTCGCTTCACAGATCTCAGAATATGAACAGTGTTGCATTGACTGGGGTCCATGTCTTCAACTTCATGCAGAGGGAAGTGATTTTTTAGATTGGGCAATGGCTAACTCGGTAGCATTCCTTTTTGTCGTTCATTTAAAGAATTAGCCAATTGACCTATCAGACCTGTAATTTATTCATATCCGGGTGGTGGTTGGTCATCATTGAAGCCTGCGTTTTGGATAGAGTTTCGATCATTTTTTCCAAATCTGTCATTCTTTTGTCTAGATGATTTTGTGGTTGATGTTGCTGATATGTGGGCTGGTAGTTTGTTTGGAAATGTGATGGATTCTAATATGATTTGAATTGTGGTGGACTCTAGTATGAGTAGAAATTTGGTGGATTCTGGTGGAAACTGGGTTGATGAGACTGAGCAGGATATTGATGTGAAAATGATTGTCTTGGTTGCTCAGGACCATACTGACTCCAGGAAAAATTTGGATGGTTTCGCCATCCCAGATTGTATGCTTTGGAGTATGAATTGTAGTTGGGTCTAGTGTATGCAGCATTCGTATTTTCCTAATACATTTGAGACTAGTAAACAGTACACTCTTCGAACAGATGGTTGAGATCATGGCAATAGGTACAACCCAGGTTGACCACAGGTGATGGGTTGACCTGGTCCACAGCAGTAGGTTCCCTAGATTGAAGCAGTTCTATCCTCTTCATCAATTGTGTTATTTTAGCCTCGGCAGCTATGGAGGATTCTATCGAATGCATACCGGTTCTGAAAGTGGTGGGAGTGGGTTTTTCTGGGCATGACTCCCACTGAATTATTTTTTGGGCTAAGGCTTCAAAGAGATCCCACCCCTGATTCTCATCTTTCTTTAAAAATTCTCCTCGGCACATGGTTTCAAAGAGTGTCTTTGTTTGATATCAAGTTCGTCATAGAGAATTTGGCACTGCCGCCACTTCTCTATGCCGTAATGAGGACATAGGGCTAGTAAGTCTTTGAATCGTTCGAAATATTTCCTGAATGGTTCATTAGATTCTTGCTTGAACTGCATAATGTTTTCTCTCATGAGGGCTGTCTTGTGAATGGGATAAAACTTCTTAAGAAAGACTTTTACAAAATCATCCCATGAAGAGATCGAACTGACGGGAAGATTGTAGAGCCATTTCTTAGCTATATCCTTGAGCGCGAAAAGTATGAACCTTAGTCTAACAGCGTCCTCAGTTAATTGGGAAATTTTCATCATCACACATACTTTTCCAAACTCACGAATGAAGAAATATGCATCCTCAGACTCTAGGCCATGAAATCGCGGGGGTGTGTTTATGAATTGTGACTTCAGCTCAAAATTATTTCCATTGGTCACTGGGAGAAGAATGCATGATGGAAGTGAAGTGAGGATGGGGTAGAACTTGTATTGAAGCGAAGTGTTGTTTACCATGATTGGGATTGTGTCAGGTGGTGGTGTTTGTGCAAGTGTAGAAATCCTAACAAGTCTTGCAGAATTTGGATCCCGGTACCACTCTTGCATACACAATCACAGACAACGTTCACCGATCACACAAGCGAAAAAGAAAAATAACAAACAATAAAAGAAAAAGCAATCACAAGCTATCTAGGATACCTTGACCTAGACGACTCCTAACTGTTCGATGAACCAAAGAAGGTTATTGCTCGAGTCAGACCACAGTTAATCAGCCAGGTAGGGGAAAAATACGGTGGGAGGTATCCGTGCATAAGCAACGGTCCTTAATTATGCCAAACCACGGTATCTTCGAGGCGTAACCTCCTAATCCCTAACCTTAGACACTGATTTGACTGGAGTATGAATCAAAAATAATTTCCAACTTCAGCTGATCTTCTACTGAGTCCGGATGTCCCTAGGGCCAACGTCTATTAGATTTTATTAAAAAGCTTGGGATTGTGAGTGCTTGGATGATGATTTTTGGGCCAAGGAAAGGGTGATGAAATCCCCACCTTATCTTGTTTATTGGGTGATGCCCTTAAGATCAATTTTGTGCAAGTGTACAATATATGCAAACAAGGTTCACTAAAAGCGATGTAAATCAACCAAGAAGTGAGTCCTATTCTAAATACAATGCGAACGTACCTTGCTCCAGCACTCTTCAACTGTAAAGTAAATGAATTGAAAAGACACGTGCCTAAGAATGCAAACGTCTAATAAATTTTTAAATTTTTCAACAAATATTTTACTGTTGATTATTAGCAGGATCCTGGTGAGAGCATACAAGAAATAAGATTTGCAGCAGCTATGTTTTTGCAAAGCAAGCAACCCTGCACAAAACCAGTTAGTAGTCAACTCCTCTTTGCTGCGGCTTCGCGGCTTTGGCCGAGAAAACGTGGCAATTCAGAGGGTACTTGGTCTCTGCTTTCTTGAGCAGAGGCCCAAGACCATGTTGGCCCAAAGGCCTTCCACTCTAGTTTTGATGATGATTAACTCATGTAGTTATGTGTACTAATAATCTTGCAATGTTTAAGTTTTAGATATTTAACAAGATATTAGTTGGTGAAAGCTTCCACACATCTTTCACATGTTGATTCAAGAGCCCGAGCGTCAAAGATCATACATAGCACTTGCTCGGCGAATCAAGGAGTTTTGGATCAAGCCGACTTGGAGATTGCGCTCTACAAGAAGACTTGGAGATTGCGCTCTACAAGAAGACTTAGGTATCCATAGTTTAGTTTTGTGTTTAGATCCTAATTGTAAAGATTAGTATAGTATGATAAGCTCAAGTTCACAATACACACACGTTTCATGTTTTGAATATTGGTTTTCGGTTTTTGGTTTAACCGATCTTGGTTTACATGAATAGAGTTTATATCAAAACAAGATTACATGGTTTAATGTATATTAGATTTGTTCTATATACATGCATGCTTCAACTATTTAAAGAAACTTAGATTGATATTCTATTTCATGTGTTTTATGTTTTGGTATTTCTATCAAAACATATATTTTGGTATTAATGACAAAAACTATGATATGTATATGTTTCATGAATTTCTATCAATATGCATCATGCTTCAAAAGTGTTTAAATATCATGTTTTTATATTTGGATGAGTTTTTAGACAAAACGTATTTTCTATTCCAAGTTATAGAAAATACAAGTTTTGGTTTCTGGTAAAAATGACAAGGTACAAAAATAGTTCACATTGATTGATATTTGAGTCAAAACTGTTATCACATGTTTATATATCAATGCAAAATGTTAAAACTATTTTTGGGGATTTTTATAAGATTTAAAAGGATTTATTACAATATTTTTACCCCTGTTTTTCTGGGCTATTTGCTGTCTGCCAGGCGTGGTCGGTCGACCGAACCTGTAGCCGGTCGACCGTCCGAGTCGACCGACGTGCACGGGAACGTGCACGCTGGCTACTCTTGTAGCCGGTCGACCGAGCGGTCGACCGACTGAGAGCAGACTTGCTCTCTGTTAGTTTGGGTCGACCGGGCGGTCGACCGGGTATTACAACGTTCAAAAATTCGAACGTTGGGCGGTCGACCGACCGGTCGACCGACAGGGCAAAACTGGCAAAAATAGCTGCCAACGGCTAGTTTCCAATTCTGCCTATAAATGCCCAATTTGCAAGAGTTTTTCTCTAAGATTTTTGGTGCGAATTTTTTCATACTCTCTGGTGTTTTTGCTGCAATTAAAAGAAGTTTTTGAACTCATATTGAACAATCTATTTTGAGGTTTTTGCTAGGGTTTGGAAAATCAAAGAAGAGGTTTTTGGGAAAGCTTTTGATTGAACTTCACCATCTTGATTTCTATTGTTTTCCCAAGGATTTTTCTTTGTGATTTTGATTTCCATTCCATTGGTTTTCTCCACACTTGAGCTAAAATCTACTATCTTCTCTATAGGATTTTGTGTGGGAAAAAGAGATTGTTTTGTGGTTGTTGTTTGAAACCACTAAGTTGTAAACCCAATTCTTGCTTTGTGCCATTTCCCTCATTGTGTTGAGGAGGTTGTGCAACTTGGGTTGTGAGGTGTTTTGTGTAAGCTTGGTTCTAATCCCTCAAGTTGTGAGGTGATTGTTTGTTGGATTGGAGGAGTGCCTCAAGGAGGAGGTTGTGTTTGTAAGGAGAGGAGTTGGGTACTCCTTGTATTGTGATTGCCCCAAATCCTCGGTGGAGGTTCCCTTTGTAGGAGTCCTTTGTGCACAAGCTAGTGGACTTAAAATCCTTCTGGGTGAAGGCGGGGATGTAGAGCTGGGTGCTCGAACCTCGGAACATATCTCTTTTTTTGCGCTTGATCCATTGACTCTTGCTCTCTCTCTTTACTTTGTGCAAATTGTTATATCTTGTACTTCCTTGTGTGTGCATCATTATAGTAATTGCAATTAGTTTTTAAATTCCGCATTAAGTTCACTAGATTAGCATCGTCACCTATTCACCCCCCCTCTAGGTGACTTTTCAATTGGTATCAGAGCTAGTGCTCCTGATATTTAGGTTTAACCACCTAGGAGTCAAGATCTTGGTTTGCTAATCTTCATTTGCATTATCATCTGCACTCATACTAGTTTGCACTCATGACTAGCCCTCTTATGTTTGACCATTTTAGACTTGATGCTTGGAAGGTGGACATAACTAGGCATTTAAAAACTCTAGGTCATCTAGTTTATCAAGCCATCACTATAGAAACCCTCCCTAATAGTAGCAAGCATAAGAAGGCAAATGCACTTGCACTTAAAACACTTAGAGCATCTTTTGATAATAATCTTTTACTTGTTTTTGATAGTTTTGATTCGGCTTTTGCAGTTTGGAGCGTCTTGACATCTCCGGAGCTTCCAAGGATCATTAACAATATGAGGAGATCTATGAGAGATGTATCCGAAGAGCCTTGTTTTATGGCATATGGGAATGACTCCCATGAGGTACAATCGGACTCTCAAATAGATGATAGCACTAGTTCATATTGCCATGGTTGTTTTGAAGTTCAAAATTTGAATGTTGACCTTGCTTCTAAACTTGAAAATTTTATGGAAAAACATGAGATTTTGAAAAAGAAACATTTTGACTTAAAAGAAGAATTAAAGGATTTATGTTCAACTTTTGAATCGGTTTTGCAAGAGAAAGAAGAGATTATTAGTGAACGTGACTCACTTGAATCTCAACTTGAAATTGCTTTAAAAAAAATTGAAGTTTTGAAAAACAAAAATGATTGTGATGATGTTATAGAACACAATGAAGTTTTGTCTTCTAGATTGGATCTTGTTTTTAAGAAAATCTTTCTTTGAAAAATGAAATTGATTTCATAACAAAAGAATTGGATTTGGTTTTGAATAAAAATAAATCTTTGCAAAATGATATTGATATTCATGTTTGCCATGCTAGTGTAGCTTCTACTTCTTGCACACCTATAGCATGCTCCACTTTGTCTTCTAGCATAGAAAATGATATAAATGTTTTGAAGAAAAATGTTGAATGTTTGGGCTCCACTTTGAGCCAATGCACATTGAATCATTCACGTTTGGAAACCTTGGTTCGCAAGAAACAAGTTCCAACTATGCATGCACACCCTACACGGCATACACATGCTTTCCACGAACACAAACATGACATGTATGCTCATGTGTACACATGTACACATTGTGGTCGAAAAGGCCACCTTGCTAGATTTTGCTATGATCGTTTACATTTTGAAAATTTAGCAACTAATCTTGTTTGGGTTAGGAGAGATACTAACCCCCGTGGACCCACAAGGAAATGGGTACCAAGATCCACCTCTTTGATTTTTGATGTAGGTGGAGGCTCTCGCATCACGTGAGAGTTTTGGGTGCCTTGAGGTGGATGCGTTCTAAGCCTAAAAGAGAATCATTTGGATGCTTCACACTCAAGGAGATTTGGTGGGAGGACCACCATGGGTTTGGAGAACTAGAGATGCACCTTCATCGGTTTTGGTATCATTCTCTAACTCCCATTTTTAATTGCATGCTTTTCATGTTCATTTATTCATAGCATGTCTTGTTTTATTGTTTATTATGCTTATGTCATGTTGATTAGATTAGTGTTATACATGTTTAATTCTTGAGACACCCATGCTTTATATGGATCTTATCTTTGTGTTCTCACCTTGTTTAGTACTATCATGTATGCCCTAGATCTAATGTACATGCATATACATAATGATCATATGGATGTTTATGATGTTTTGGATGACTCATGTTTTGATTAGTATGATATTTGTCATGTTTATTAGACTTATGCTTTACATGATTAATGATTGAGACACCCATGTTTAGTATGGACCCATATTTTGTGTTCTCTTTATGTTTAGCTATCATGTTAATCATAGATCTAATGCACATGTCTTGTCATGCTAATCATATGGTTGACTATGACATTTTGTTTTAATAATTCGTGTTTTGATTATTATGTTTATCATGTTGGATTATGATTCCCGTTTTATGCTTCATGTTTTGACTACTTGCTTGAATGATAATTTTCATTAAGACTAGAATTTATACTTGTACAACGAGTGAGCTACAAATAGACTTTTATATATGTTTGTGCTTGAACGCTCATTTGTATTCACTTGATGTACTAGTATAGTCTAGTTTTGATGATTCGTGCATTTGACTTGTATTCACTATTTTGCATGTTTTGTTTTAACTTCATGTATATGTACATCTTGTCCAAACTATCATCTATACATATACATCCTTGAGCGACGTGCCTTCATGCATATAATTTGTGGACTCATTGTGTTTAGGATATGTATGTATACTTTAGTTTGTACATGACATACATATGCCTTGAAGTTTTAAATCGTTTGGATGAATTTCATGTTTTCTAAGTGATTTCACATTTATGATGAATTTCATTTTTTTTAAAGATGATTTCAATTGGTGATTTCACAATGAATTTCATACGAGCTTGATTGTCCATTTTCATGTTGATATGTTTCTCACAACACTTGTACACTCACCCTATTTAATGTTTTCTCATGACTTAGTTTTCATGAGTACAAATTGTGCTATATGGATTTTTTAGTGTTTTAGTGCCATGTGGTTTACATGCGTCTTCATGAAAAATAATTTTGTGTTATTTCTTACTTGAAGGATTTCGTACTAGTTTTCAAACTTTCATTTAACTAGTTGCGATATTCTTTATTTTGGTAGTGATTTTCAAACAAACTATGATTTCAAATCTATTTTTGAAAACCCCTACCATCAATGGGCGGTTGGATGGGAGATCATGTTCATGTATGCTTTATGTTAAAAATCATTTAAAACTTGAATCATGAAATGGGTGGTAGTTGATATGAGTCATACACTTGATCTTATTGTTGTTTCAATTGGTATCATTGAATTCTTTCAATTGGTATCAATCTTGACATCCTTTTGTATACTCATATATGTTTTGTTTTATATATGTATGCTTACACTTCATATAGTATCAATTTCAATTGGGATCTATGTCTTACATACATATATAGATGATTTATTTGTGCTTCAAGATATCACAAATTCTGGTTATGTTAAGCTTGAGTTTTTCAATTGATATCCATATACAAGCTTTATCATAATTTTAAGATTGCTAAGCTTGAATTTTTAATGAATATCATGTTTCAATTGATTTAATTTTCAATTGGTATCTTTTATTTCAAGCCTATGCATATTTTCCTTTGGTATTTCATAAAGGGGGAGAAAACTCGTATTTTATATTTCAATTGGTATTTGGGTTACCATTATTTTTGTTTTCCACTCCCTAACTTTATGATGAAAAACAATTACACATCAATATTAAAGTAATTGGTATCATATGCTTACAATGAAAAATATCTTCTTTTGGTATCAAGATGCTATTTGTTTCCTTAAATTTGGTATCATTTTTTTTTGGTATCAAGTTTACATTACATGTTTTCATTTTGATATAAAATGTTATGTTGTTTCAATGCCTTGTTTTATTTCATATAGGATTTGGTATTTCTCAAAGTTTGTTATTTTCAATTGATATCACAATGGACTTCATTGACACATGTTTTAAATTGGTATCATATTGACTTTGGTTTTATCCCTTGGAATAATTTATTGCTTCTTTGTTTTTGAACATTTAGGGGAGAAGTATTGTTTTCATTATGTTTGTTTTTACCCCTTTGTTGATGATTGACAAAAAGGGGAGAAGAAATTGTAGTTTATATGCATGGTTGATTTATGCATATGTTTTGGTTGGTTTTCAGTTGTTTCAATTAGTAATAATATGTTGGTTTCAATATGATTGGTTATTGGTATCAAGAGCAAGAACATGTTTTAGTAATGTCTTGTTGCAAATGTTTTGTTTAATTTTCAATTTTGGTATCAAGAGCAAGAGCATGTTTTGATAATGTTTTGTTGTATTAGTATTGTTTTATTGGTATCAAGAGCATGTTTTGATATTGTTTTAAACACATATAAACATGTTTAAGAACATTCATTGCATATCTTATATGTTTTATTGTTATGCATGAGTTAAGGGGGAGCTTCTTTGAAGCTTTACTTTAATCCATGCATATATAACTCCATGAGTTTTGTCATCATCAAAAAGGGGAGATTGTTGGCCCAAAGGCCTTCCACTCTACTTTTGATGATGATTAACTCATGTAGTTATGTGTACTAATAATCTTGCAATGTTTAAGTTTCAGATATTTAACAAGATATTAGTTGGTGAAAACTTCCACACATCTTTCACATGTTGATTCAAGAGCCCGAGCGTCAAAGATCATATATAGAACTTGCTCGGCGAATCAAGGAGTTTTGGATCAAGCCGACTTGGAGATTGCGCTCTACAAGAAGACTTGGAGATTGCGCTCTACAAGAAGACTTAGGTATCCATAGTTTAGTTTTGTGTTTAGATCCTAATTGTAAAGATTAGTATAGTATGATAAGCTCAAGTTCACAATACACACACGTTTCATGTTTTGAATATTGGTTTTCGGTTTTTGGTTTAACCGATCTTGGTTTACATGAATAGAGTTTATATCAAAACAAGTTTACATGGTTTAATGTATATTAGATTTGTTCTATATACATGCATGCTTCAACTATTTAAAGAAACTTAGTTTGATATTCTATTTCATGTGTTTTATGTTTTGGTATTTCTATCAAAACATATATTTTGGTATTAATGACAAAAACTATGATATGTATATGTTTCATGAATTTCTATCAATATGCATCATGCTTCAAAAGTGTTTAAATATCATGTTTTTATATTTGGATGAGTTTTTAGACAAAACGTATTTTCTATTCCAAGTTATAGAAAATACAAGTTTTGGTTTCTGGTAAAAATGACAAGGTACAAAAATAGTTCACATTGATTGATATTTGAGTCAAAACTGTTATCACATGTTTATATATCAATGCAAAATGTTAAAACTATTTTTGGGGATTTTTACAAGATTTAAAAGGATTTATTACAGTATTTTTACCCCTGTTTTTCTGGGCTATTTGCTGTCTGCCAGGCGTGGTCGGTCGACCGAACGGTCGACCGAACCTGTAGCCGGTCGACCGTCCGAGTCGACCGACGTGCACGGGGACGTGCACGCTGGCTACTCTTGTAGCCGGTCGACCGAGCGGTCGACCGACTGAGAGCAGACTTGCTCTCTGTTAGTTTGGGTCGACCGGGCGGTCGACCGGGTATTACAACGTTCAAAAATTCGAACGTTGGGCGGTCGACCGACCGGTCGACCGACCGGTCGACCGACAGGGCAAAACTGGCAAAAATAGCTGCCAACGGCTAGTTTCCAATTCTGCCTATAAATACCCCATTTGCAAGAGTTTTTCTCTAAGGTTTTTGGTGCGAATTTTTTCATACTCTCTGGTGTTTTTGCTGCAATTAAAAGAAGTTTTTGAACTCATATTGAACAATCTATTTTGAGGTTTTTGCTAGGGTTTGGAAAATCAAAGAAGAGGTTTTTGGAAAAGCTTTTGATTGAACTTCACCATCTTGATTTCTATTGTTTTCCCAAGGATTTTTCTTTGCGATTTTGATTTCCATTCCATTGGTTTTCTCCACACTTGAGCTAAAATCTACTATCTTCTCTATAGGATTTTGTGTGGGAAAAAGAGATTGTTTTGTGGTTGTTGTTTGAAACCACTAAGTTGTAAACCCAATTCTTGCTTTGTGCCATTTCCCTCATTGTGTTGAGGAGGTTGTGCAACTTGGGTTGTGAGGTGTTTTGTGTAAGCTTGGTTCTAATCCCTCAAGTTGTGAGGTGATTGTTTGTTGGATTGGAGGAGTTCCTCAAGGAGGAGGTTGTGTTTGTAAGGAGAGGAGTTGGGTACTCCTTGTATTGTGATTGCCCCAAATCCTCGGTGGAGGTTCCCTTTGTGGGAGTCCTTTGTGGACAAGCTAGTGGACTTAAAATCCTTCTGGGTGAAGGCGGGGATGTAGAGCTGGGTGCTCGAACCTCGGAACATATCTCTTTGTTTGCGCTTGATCCATTGACTCTTGCTCTCTCTCTTTACTTTGTGCAAATTGTTATATCTTGTACTTCCTTGTGTGTGCATCATTATAGTAATTGCAATTAGTTTTTAAATTCCGCATTAAGTTCACTAGATTAGCATCGTCACCTATTCACCCCCCCTCTAGGTGACTTTTCAATTGGTATCAGAGCTAGTGCTCCTGATATTTAGGTTTAACCACCTAGGAGTCAAGATCTTGGTTTGCTAATCTTCATTTGCATTATCATCTGCACTCATACTAGTTTGCACTCATGACTAGCCCTCCTATGTTTGACTATTTTAGACTTGATGCTTGGAAGGTGGACATGACTAGGCATTTAAAAACTCTAGGTCATCTAGTTTATCAAGCCATCACTATAGAAACCCTCCCTAATAGTAGCAAGCATAAGAAGGCAAATGCACTTGCACTTAAAACACTTAGAGCATCTTTTGATAATAATCTTTTACTTGTTTTTGATAGTTTTGATTCGGCTTTTGCAGTTTGGAGCGTCTTGACATCTCCGGAGCTTCCAAGGATCATTAACAATATGAGGAGATCTATGAGAGATGTATCCGAAGAGCCTTGTTTTATGGCATATGGGAATGACTCCCATGAGGTACAATCGGACTCTCAAATAGATGATAGCTCTAGTTCATATTGCCATGGTTGTTTTGAAGTTCAAAATTTGAATGTTGACCTTGCTTCTAAACTTGAAAATTTTATGGAAAAACATGAGATTTTGAAAAAGAAACATTTTGACTTAAAAGAAGAATTAAAGGATTTATGTTTAACTTTTGAATCGGTTTTGCAAGAGAAAGAAGAGATTATTAGTGAACGTGACTCACTTGAATCTCAACTTGAAATTGCTTTAAAAGAAATTGAAGTTTTGAAAAACAAAAATGATTGTGATGATGTTATAGAACACAATGAAGTTTTGTCTTCTAGATTGGATCTTGTTTTTAAAGAAAATCTTTCTTTGAAAAATGAAATTTATTTCATAACAAAAGAATTGGATTTGGTTTTGAATAAAAATAAATCTTTACAAAATGATATTGATATTCATGTTTGCCATGCTAGTGTAGCTTCTACTTCTTGCACACCTATAGCATGCTCCACTTTATCTTCTAGTATAGAAAATGATATAAATGTTTTGAAGAAAAATGTTGAATGTTTGGGCTCCACTTTGAGCCAATGCACATTGAATCATTCACGTTTGGAAATCTTGGTTCGCAAGAAACAAGTTCCAACTATGCATGCACACCGTACACGGCATACACATGCTTTCCACGAACACAAACATGACATGTATGCTCATGTGTACACATGTACACATTGTGGTCGAAAAGGCCACCTTGCTAAATTTTGCTATGATCGTTTACATTTTGAAAATTTAGCAACTAATCTTGTTTCGGTTAGGAGAGATACTAACCCCCGTGGACCCACAAGGAAATGGGTACCAAGATCCACCTCTTTGATTTTTGATGTAGGTGGAGGCTCTCGCATCACGTCAGAGTTTTGGGTGCCTTGAGGTGGATGCATTCTAAGCCTAAAAGAGAATCATTTGGATGCTTCACACTCAAGGAGATTTGGTGGGAGGACCACCATGGGTTTGGAGAACTAGAGATGCACCTTCATCGGTTTTGGTATCATTCTCTAGCTCCCATTTTTAATTGCATGCTTTTCATGTTCATTTATTCATAGCATGTCTTGTTTTATTGTTCATTATGCTTATGTCATGTTGATTAGATTAGTGTTATACATGTTTAGTTCTTGAGACACCCATGCTTTATATGGATCTTATCTTTGTGTTCTCACCTTGTTTAGTACTATCATGTATGCCCTAGATCTAATGTACATGCATATACATAATGATCATATGGATGTTTATGATGTTTTAGATGACTCATGTTTTGATTAGTATGATATTTGTCATGTTTATTAGACTTATGCTTTACATGATTAATGGTTGAGACGCCCATGTTTAGTATGGACCCATATTTTGTATTCTCTTTATGTTTAGCTATCATGTTAATCATAGATCTAATGCACATGTCTTGTCATGCTAATATATGGTTGACTATGACATTTTGTTTTAATAATTCGTGTTTTGATTATTATGTTTATCATGTTGGATTATGATTCCCGTTTTATGCTTCATGTTTTGACTACTTGCTTGAATGATAATTTTCATTAAGTCTAGAATTTATACTTGTACAACGAGTGAGTTACAAATAGACCTTTATATATGTTTGTACTTGAACGCTCATTTGTATTCACTTGATGTACTTGTATAGTCTAGTTTTGATAATTCTTACATTTGACTTGTATTCACTATTTTGCATGTTTTGTTTTAACTTCATGTATATGTACATCTTGTCCAAACTATCATCTATACATATACATCCTTGAGCCACGTGCCTTCATGCATATAATTTGTGGACTCATTGTGTTTAGGATATGTATGTATACTTTAGTTTGTACATGACATACATATGCCTTGAAGTTTTAAATCGTTTGGATGAATTTCATGTTTTCTGAGTGATTTCACATTTATGATGAATTTCATTTTTTTTAAAGATGATTTCAATTGGTGATTTCACAATGAATTTCATATGAGCTTGATTGTCCATTTTCATGTTGATATGTTTCTCACAACACTTGTACACTCACCCTATTTAATGTTTTCTCATGACTTAGTTTTCATGAGTACAAATTCTGCTATATGGATTTTTGAGTGTTTTAGTGCCATGTGGTTTACATGCGTCTTCATGAAAAATAATTTTGTGTTATTTCTTACTTGAAGGATTTCGTACTAGTTTTCAAACTTTCATTTAACTAGTTGTGATATTCTTTATTTTGGTAGTGATTTTCAAACAAACTATGATTTCAAATCTATTTTTGAAAACCCCTACCATCAATGGGCGGTTGGATGGGAGATCATGTTCATGTATGCTTTATGTTGAAAATCATTTAAAACTTGAATCATGAAATGGGTGGTAGTTGATATGAGTCATACACTTGATCTTATTATTGTTTCAATTGGTATCATTGAATTCTTTCAATTGGTATCAATCTTGACATCCTTTTGTATACTCATATATGTTTTGTTTTATATATGTATGCTTACACTTCATATAGTATCAATTTCAATTGGGATCTATGTCTTACATACATATATAGATGATTTATTTGTGCTTCAAGATATCACAAATTCTGGTTATGTTAAGCTTGAGTTTTTCAATTGATATCCATATACAAGCTTTATCATAATTTTAAGATTGCTAAGCTTGAATTTTTAATGAATATCATGTTTCAATTGATTTAATTTTCAATTGGTATCTTTTATTTCAAGCCTATGCATATTTTCCTTTGGTATTTCATAAAGGGGGAGAAAACTCGTATTTTATATTTCAATTGGTATTTGGGTTACCATTATTTTTGTTTTCCACTCCCTAACTTTATGATGAAAAACAATTACACATCAATATTAAAGTAATTGGTATCATATGCTTACAATGAAAAATATCTTCTTTTGGTATCAAGATGCTATTTGTTTCCTTAAATTTGGTATCATTTTTTTTTGGTATCAAGTTTACATTACATGTTTTCATTTTGATATAAAATGTTATGTTGTTTCAATGTCTTGTTTTATTTCATATAGGATTTGGCATTTCTCAAAGTTTGTTATTTTCAATTGATATCACAATGGACTTCATTGACACATGTTTTAAATTGGTATCATATTGACTTTGGTTTTACCCCTTGGAATAATTTATTGCTTCTTTGTTTTTGAACATTTAGGGGGAGAAGTATTTGTTTTCATTATATTTGTTTTTACCCCTTTGTTGATGATTGACAAAAAGGGGGAGAAGAAATTGTAGTTTATATGCATGGTTGATTTACGCATATGTTTTGGTTGGTTTTCAGTTGTTTCAATTAGTAATAATATGTTGGTTTCAATATGATTGGTTATTGGTATCAAGAGCAAGAACATGTTTTTAATGTCTTGTTGCAAATGTTTTGTTTAATTTTCAATTTTGGTATCAAGAGCAAGAGCATGTTTTGATAATGTTTTGTTGTATTAGTATTGTTTTATTGGTATCAAGAGCATGTTTTGATATTGTTTTAAACACATATAAACATGTTTAAGAACATTCATTGCATATCTTATATGTTTTATTGTTATGCATGAGTTAAGGGGGAGCTTCTTTGAAGCTTTATTTTAATCCATGCATATATAACTCCATGAGTTTTGTCATCATCAAAAAGGGGGAGATTGTTGGCCCAAAGGCCTTCCACTCTAGTTTTGATGATGATTAACTCATGTAGTTATGTGTACTAATAATCTTGCAATGTTTAAGTTTCAGATATTTAACAAGATATTAGTTGGTGAAAACTTCCACACATCTTTCACATGTTGATTCAAGAGCCCGAGCGTCAAAGATCATATATAGCACTTGCTCGGCGAATCAAGGAGTTTTGGATCAAGCCGACTTGGAGATTGCGCTCTACAAGAAGACTTGGAGATTGCGCTCTACAAGAAGACTTAGGTATCCATAGTTTAGTTTTGTGTTTAGATCCTAATTGTAAAGATTAGTATAGTATGATAAGCTCAAGTTCACAATACACACACGTTTCATGTTTTGAATATTGGTTTTCGGTTTTTGGTTTAACCGATCTTGGTTTACATGAATAGAGTTTATATCAAAACAAGTTTACATGGTTTAATGTATATTAGATTTGTTCTATATACATGCATGCTTCAACTATTTAAAGAAACTTAGTTTGATATTCTATTTCATGTGTTTTATGTTTTGGTATTTCTATCAAAACATATATTTTGGTATTAATGACAAAAACTATGATATGTATATGTTTCATGAATTTCTATCAATATGCATCATGCTTCAAAAGTGTTTAAATATCATGTTTTTATATTTGGATGAGTTTTTAGACAAAACGTATTTTCTATTCCAAGTTATAGAAAATACAAGTTTTGGTTTCTGGTAAAAATGACAAGGTACAAAAATAGTTCACATTGATTGATATTTGAGTCAAAACTGTTATCACATGTTTATATATCAATACAAAATGTTAAAACTATTTTGAGAATTTTTACAAGATTTAAAAGGATTTATTACAATATTTTTACCCCTATTTTTCTGGGCTATTTGCTGTCTGCCAGGCGTGGTCGGTCGACCGAACCTGTAGCCGGTCGACCGTCCGAGTCAACCGACGTGCACGGGGACGTGCACGCTGGCTACTCTTTTAGCCGGTCGACCGAGCGGTCGACCGACTGAGAGCAGACTTGCTCTCTGTTAGTTTGGGTCGACGGGCGGTCGACCGGGTATTACAACGTTCAAAAATTCGAACGTTGGGCGGTCGACCGACCGGTCGACCGACAGGGCAAAACTGGCAAAAATAGCTGCCAACGGCTAGTTTCCAATTCTGCCTATAAATACCCCATTTGCAAGAGTTTTTCTCTAAGGTTTTTGGTGCGAATTTTTTCATACTCTCTGGTGTTTTTGCTGCAATTAAAAGAAGTTTTTGAACTCATATTGAACAATCTATTTTGAGGTTTTTGCTAGGGTTTGGAAAATCAAAGAAGAGGTTTTTGGGAAAAGCTTTTGATTGAACTTCACTATCTTGATTTCTATTGTTTTCCCAAGGATTTTTCTTTGTGATTTTGATTTCCATTCCATTGGTTTTCTCCACACATGAGCTAAAATCTACTATCTTCTCTATAGGATTTTGTGTGGGAAAAAGAGATTGTTTTGTGGTTGTTGTTTGAAACCACTAAGTTGTAAACCCAATTCTTGCTTTGTGCCATTTCCCTCATTGTGTTGAGGAGGTTGTGCAACTTGGGTTGTGAGGTGTTTTGTGTAAGCTTGGTTCTAATCCCTCAAGTTGTGAGGTGATTGTTTGTTGGATTGGAGGAGTGCCTCAAGGAGGAGGTTGTGTTTGTAAGGAGAGGAGTTGGGCACTCCTTGTATTGTGATTGCCCCAAATCCTCGGTGGAGGTTCCTTTTGTGGGAGTCCTTTGTGGACAAGCTAGTGGACTTAAAATCATTCTGGGTGAAGGCGGGGATGTAGAGCTGGGTGCTCGAACCTCGGAACATATCTCTTTGTTTGCGTTTGATCCATTGACTCTTGCTCTCTCTCTTTAGTTTGTGCAAATTGTTATATCTTGTACTTCCTTGTGTGTGCATCATTATAGTAATTGCAATTAGTTTTAAATTCTGCATTAAGTTCACTAGATTAGCATCGTCACCTATTCACCCCCCTCTAGGTGACTTTTCAGACCACTTATATGTTACTGCAGTGCTTTGTTTCCTGTTTCTTCAACCTTTAACCTGCAACAGAGAAGTAAATTCGTTTAGTTCTTCACTCAAATGAAAACCGTTCCTCTCCCCCGCAACGGCGCCAAAAACTTTTTGTTCGTTCCGTAGGAGTGTACTAATATTCAGAGAGAGAGGGTTTAGAATCAATCTTCGATGTTTTTATGTGATGCTCAAAAACTCCAAAATATATTCACAATTTTTCTTTACTCCTTCCGAATCACCGTAGTAGTATAAAGCTATTACGGGTCGATCCTCAGGGAGAGCTTGCGATGGAAGCTTTACTGTTTCGAAATTGAGTTTTGAAGAAGGAAAACGAAAGTTCTTCTATGTTCAAGAAAAACAAAATGACATGAAAAATAGAGGAAAAATTCTTTGTGGATTTTCTTTGCATAAAAAGGAAAAGGATGGAAGGAAAATGAAATGAACTTGGAAAACTTTACTAGCTTGAAAAGAAAACTTTGAGAAAGGAAACTTTGAAAAGACTTTTAGAGAGAAAAAATCATGACTTGCTAATCCTTCTAATTTTTTAACTTACTAATCTCATAGGGTGATGCATGCCTCATGTTGATTTATCGGCAAAGGTTTGTCTTGCTTGTTTGGTCAAAATACTTTCCCATGTAGAGGATGAGTGATCTTCTCGGCTTGTCTTGTAGCCTCATTGATTCATCAGCTCTCGAGATAGATTTTCAATGGTGGAATCAAGGAGTGTCACTCAAGGTAATACTAAGGAAGAAGATACAAGATTCTTTAGTTATTCAAAGCCATACTCGAGCTAGCATTGAAGTAAGAAAATTGTACAACAAATAGCATAGTTAGGTGCTCTATCTCCATGTTCCATCAAGGCACTTGTTCTAAAGACAAGGCTCTAAATGAGGCTCACATGAATCATATGGAATGAAAACAAGCATTTTGCCAAGAATTAAAGTAACTCATCTTCATTGGGGATATAGAGACTTGAAATTAGAGGATCATAATAAAGCATCCAATGAATCACATGAATTAGCAATCACCCAAGAGTTAGAAGCTAGTAAAGTTAGTGGTTAGCTAGTCATGTTAGAGAGTTAGCTAGACATTGAAAGGAAAAGCACACAACAATTCATGGTAAAAGAAGATGCAATGGTAATAAAAGTTTGAAGAAACTAAAGCACAAGAAAGTAAAGCACTAGAATTAGTAAAGATGAGAAGAAAGATGGATCAATCCTTGCATTCAAGTTGTCACCACTTCAATTACAAGATCTCATAGTCTCTCTCTCTCTTTGCAGAATTCTAGAAGGAGAAAGAAGATTACAAGAGCACTAAAGAAAGCTTGAGAAAATCCCTACAATTCTCTCAAAAATACAAGCACTTCTGTCCTTTTCTCTCCTTTTCTCTCCTCCCTTTTTCGCAGAGGCCGTAGGGGTCTACTTATAGTCTCCAGAGGATGAGGCCCTCAAATCTCAGCCGTGGGATTAAACGCTGGCTCAACGGCCAGATTCTTGCCGCGGATCCGCGGCTCTTGGCCGTTGCGTCAACGATTTCTGTTGCCAATCTGTTACGGTCCGTATGCCTCGCTGAATTTTCTAGAAAGGTGGGGATATTCATGGGCGACTCTAGACCTGGGCTTCTCTTTTGGGCTTTTTCTTTTGGCTTTTTAATTAATCCCATTAATTCCTTGATTATGGGCCTTCATCTCCATTAATGGTGGACCTGAAAAAAAAAGAGAGAAAAGCAATAAAAACCTTATTTTTATTTACATAAAGTATGATATGGAAGTAGAAAATGATGCAAAAATGAACTCCAATCAACTATATTGTATTTACGTGAACTTATTTTTGTAGAATTTATTAAGATTTATTGATATTTAAGTGGGATTTTAAAATATTTAAAAATACAAAGTATAGGATTTTGGGCTTCTGCCAGTCGACCGACCGCACCCCATAGCTTATTGCTTTGTCCATCGATCGACCTGCATAGACATGCATGAGTCCATAAGGGCTAGGACTTGTCGATCGATCCGCCGATCACAGAATGCACCCTGCTCTCCATTTTGGGTTTCAGTCGACCGCTCAATTGACCACCAAAGTGCTTAACTCTCTGGTATTGGGTGCGGTCGGCCGCACGGTCAACAGACATCCCCAAAGGCCGAAAAACTAGCCGTTGTGTGGCCGACTGACTGGTCAATTAACATGCTATTTCAGCCTGTGTTTTGCCCAATAGTACTATTTTTTAAAGCTCTTTAAATTTGGGTTTTGTGCTGAGTTTTTAGCATGATTTTCTTAACTAGTATTTAGTGCCTAATTATCAATCTTTAACAGATTTTTGTAAACAAGTTTTAGAGCTTCAATTCCATATGAAGAGAGTTTTCAATAGTGATTCTCTTGAGTTTTCAAAGGATTTTTTCCTTTACACTTTCAAATCTTTCTAGTTTTCTCACACAAGATTGAGCCTTTCATTGCTAAATCTATCTTATAAGATTCTTTTTTATGAGAAGAGTTTGTTTTTTATCAAGAAGCTGATTACCGATTATTCTATCTTAAATTTGAGAAGTTAGAGATTGTTGCCTTAGCCAGCTTGCCGGTTTGTGTGTGTTGTTGTTCTTGCGGAAACAAGTGAGGGACTTGCAGGTTCAAAAATTGTTGAGGAAACTTGTAGATTTTGCGGCACTAAGTGATCTTACAGGATCAATTTTAGTGAAAATCCTTCATTGTGTGAAGGCGGGACAAAGATCAAGTTACTCAAACCTCAAAATAATTCTCCTGTATTTGTGATTGCTCATCTCTACTCTACTCACTTGTGTTTACATCTTGCATGCTCATATTATACTTGTCTATCTTTACATACTTGATATATTTTCACGTGCTTTACTTGTTTGAATTAAGAGAGCAATTAAGGACCTAAACTCTTAATCAAGAGGAATCTTGAGGAGAAGTTCTAGATCCCTTCACCGGAAATTCGGTTTCACTATTTGGTTATTATTTATGTAGTAGTTTTAGTTAGTACAAAAGTTTTATTTCTGGATTTGATTAGCACATCATCTATTCACCTCCCTCTAGGTGATTACACCCCCTCTTGGTGATTCTTTATCTAGCACCCAAGAAGGTGTCAATCTCAAAGAAATCAAGTTTACATCAAGAGAATATGAAGAAAAAGATCAAGAAAAAGAAGACATGAAGTTTTGTAATGAGTTTGTAAGTGTTTTAGATGTTTTGTAAAGTTTAGATAGGATATGATTGCTTATGCTCACACATATGGATAAAAGTTTAATATTGGTTTGATGGCTTTCATTGAATATGAATTTGTGTTTTGGATTTCAAGAAGTTGAGTTTAACAATATCGATTTAAAAGAATTCTATGCAAGTTTTAAACTCAAATCTTGTGTCTATATGATTTATATCTTAAAGATATAAGCTGTTTTATAGTTTGAAATATGTGTTGGATTCTATCGACACATATTAGAGCTTTATTTGTTCGAAGAAATTTATTTTTATGAGCTAGAGTTTTTGACTTTATCAAAAGTTTGTTTTATGAAAAGAAATTCTCAAAAATAAGTTTATATGTGTATTAATGTTATCCATACACATCAGTTCTTCAAAAGAGTTTCAATAATTTTTTTTGTGTTTATATAAGTTTTGAAAAAACTTGTTTTTTAATTTAAAGTTTAGTTTTTGGGAAAATCATTTTTAATTTCTTTTATATTTAAAATCCTAGAAATAGGTAATATGTATTGATTTTGATCATACATATTTGTAATCATATGTGTTTACAAGAACTTATTTTGTGGAATTTATAGAGATTTGTTTGAATTTTTAAACAGTTTATTTTTGAATGTTATAATAGTATATATTTAAAAATACATTCAAAGTCTTAAAAGAAATTAATTATTTGAAATATATGTTCGTTTTTATTCACACATAATATTGATTATTTTTGGAATTTTTATAGAATTTAATTTGTATTTTAAAAGTGTTTTAAATAGATTTTAAATAATTAAAAAAGGGCATGTTATAGGCTCGGTCGACCGGGTCAAGTTGTTTGAACCTAGCACAACCCAAAAGGTTGTTGGGCTTAGTCATCTAGGCTCGGCCAATCGAGTAACAGAGAGCCAATAGGCGCTCGGCGGTCGACCGAAACAATAGACCGTGAGCTTGGCCTGGCCAGCCCAACGGCTAGCCAGGCCCTAACACTCGCTTTGATTTTTTTTTCTTTTGTTTTGTTATTTATTTATCATTCACATTTTGTGGGCTTATATATAGGGTTGGGATTTTGTTTTTTTGTATGATTTTTCAAGAGCTTAAAATTCCTAAATGAAGAGAAAGCTTACACATTGTTTTTGAGAGCTAATATTTTTCATCTCTTTGGGGAAGAATTTCTGCTAGTTTCTAATGCCAAAAGTCTTTTATCTCTTAGAGTTTTTTTCAATAAAAATTTAGAGCTTTTATTTCTCATCTTTTAGAGAGTTTTAGAAAGGGTTTTCTGGATCAATCTTTTTACGTTTTCTCACAAGTCTATCATGTGTTTTGTGACAAGTTTTTCTTGAGTTTTCAACTTTAAACCTTATAAATTTTCTCACAACAAACTTGAACAAATCAATTCTATATCTATTCTATTGGAATCTTTATTGTGTGATGATCGTACACATATTTTGCATTCTTTTCATTACACTCCTACATATATCGTGTAATAAATCTGCTAATTTCTTTGTCCTAAATGTCTATTTTGTAGAAGATAATAATGAAGAGAAAGAGGATTAAACCAAATAAATACCAGTTAAAATCAGATTAAAGTTGATCTATTTGGTTAGCTGAGGATGATCCCAGATCTAGTTAGAACAAATCAAGAATTGGTGCAAATGTTCAGCTGAAAATCAGAGCAAATCAGAAAGATAACACCAAATGGAAACCAGTAAAATTTAGATTTCTATAAATCTATTTTGGTTAGATAAAGATCAATCGAGGATAATATCAAATACAGAGAGATAATGGATAGAGAGAAGATCAACGGATGAGATGAAGCAAGTTTGACTCAGATTCTGACCGGTACATTTCAGTTTTGAATCATAACTTTCACTACCGAATCTTAAATCTTATGATACAAGATAATCTAGAAAGATGACTTATAGAGCTACAGTTTTTATGTTGATCACTATTTCTAATTCTGTCATTTGATAAGTGATATTCAGCAATCAACATACTAACAAACTGCAGATCAGAACTGAATATCCACATCAAATCAAGTTTGGAGACAAGGGAGGATTCAAATTCAGAAATAGCCAACTTTTCCTATCTTCATACTCCTCTAACTTCTGCATTTCTTCTATAAATACCTGCAATCTCAAAGGCAAGGGGGGACGACCAAGCAGAGAATAGAACTAAGGCTAATTTGTAGTTTGTAACTTAGGTTTTTAGTTTTCTTTTATGTAATTTTCATTTTATTTATGTAACTGAGAGGAGAGGTGACTTTCATAGAGGAATGAGAGTAAGCTTGTATTGCAAGTGACAGCATTGTAAGTGATCTTTTCTTCCATTGTTATTTGAATCGAATCAAAGTTTCTTTTCTTTCTTTACTCTTGTTTTCTTTTATCTCCTCTGATGTGTTGCAATCCAAGTGAATCCGATAGCCTCGAGACTGCTTCGCCGTTGCAAGTGCCCTTATGGCCTATGGTGATGAACAACCATTCTTTTATTAGTATAGTTTGCCTTTTTTTTCATAGTGTAGATCAGGAATGGGGAAGATCCTACACGCCATACTTGATCCCCTTCAAAGACTAGGTAAGTTGTAGCTACGGATCCAAGGTACATGAGCACTGAAGAGGTAAGTAATTTTTAGTTCTCGTTTCTTTTTTAATTTTAGTTTAGATCACAAATACAATCCACCACTTCTTTTATCATTCCTTTTCCATTTATTTGTACATATCATTTCTAGTTTTTCCATCTTCTTAATTTACCATCTTCTTTCTAATTTAACTTTAACTCAATTTTTACTTTTCCTTTTTAAGAAACTAAAGAAGAACTTTAACCATTAATGGTAGCATAAAAGAGAACTTGCTAGAAAAGCTTCCATCGCTAGTCCCTCCTTGTGGATCACGACCCGCATAGCCACTTGCTATTGCGGTATAATTGAGTAACTTGCACTCTTTAATTATAAAATCAGAAATACTGTATTTTGTGTGCAGGTTCAACCTCAATCAATTTTTGGCGCCGTTGTCACGGAGGGACGGTAAGTAATTCTCTTTAAAGTTTACATTTTTTTGTTAACTTTCTTCTTTGTTTTTTGTACGAATTTAACAATAAGGAATTCTTGCTGTCGTGGACACATAAATGGCCTTGGACTCTGCTCAAGAAAGCAGAGCCAAGAAGCCCTCAGATTTGCTACAGTCCTGTGGCAAACTGAGTGAACTACTAACCTGTATTTTTTGCAGGTCGGCTGAATTGCATAGTTTAAATATCTGTAGCATTTATTTCCTTATTTGTCTCACTGTATTTACTTTCTAACCTCAATAGTAAAATGATGATTGTAAATGCTAAAAAAATGATTTAGACTTTGCATTTAGGCAATGTCTATTTCATTACATTTTTTATTTACTGTTGAAGAGTGCTGGAGCAAAGGTATGTGTGCATAGCATCTGGTATAAGAACACTTTTGGATTGTTTACATTGCTTAAGTGTTACTTTTCTTGTACACTGCACTAAATTGATCTAAGGGCTTGTCCTATAAACAAGATAAGGTGGGGAAGTCATTACCCTCCCATAGCCCACAAACAATCTCCCCACTCATATACCTAAGCCTAACTAAAAATGAGTAGATGTTGGCCCTAGGGACATCTCGGACTCAATTAGGAGATTATCCTAAGGGGAAAGGTGTTGGAACTTGACTCCTACCAAATCAGTGTCTAGGAAAGGGATTAAGGGCCAAAAGCCCGAAGGTTGGTGGTTACTTAATTAAGGAACGTCTTTGACGGATAACCTCCCACCAATCTTGCCCTGAGCTAGCTGATTAGCTTGTGGTCAAAGTCTGCATTATACCTCCCGTGGACAGTCTAAACAGTTAGGAGTCGTCTAGGTCATAGGTCAACCCTAACTTAGTTTAGAATTTTTTTTTGTTTGCTTATTTGTTTGTTTTTTTCTTTGTTCGTGTTTTATTGTGTGATATGGCTTATAACAACAATTATTTCAATTTAAATGTTAATCCATATTACACACCAACCTCTTTTTCAGATATTACCAACCTGGCATATCATAACTTTAACCAACCTAGTGTGCCGAATTGGTCTTATCAGAATCAATATAACCCATGCCCCCAATCTTATAACCATAATTTTCAGAATAATTTCAACTCTTCATAGAGTTAGTGGGGATTCACCTCCCTCGCGTCCAATTTTCAACCAACTTGTCCTCCTTATCCACCTTGTCCACAATATTTTCAAGATTCATACTCAGTTCCACCAGTCCAAAATAGAAAACCATCAATTTTGAAAATGAGTATGTGTGAGTCCAAACAAAAATCACAAAATCTGATGGACTCACAATTTCACCACCAAATCCAAAACAACACTTCATCTTTTCAACAAAACGATGAACCAATCAACTATGAAAAGATGCTTGAAGCCATGACTCAGGCTCAAAACGCTCGTAATCATGACATAGATATGATGGTCCAAACTCTACGTTCTCACCGTTTGGCCAGTTCTGATGTCGTTAACCATTCTGTTAGAGCTGAAGAGTCATATTGTTTTGGAAAACAAAGTTTCATTTCAGCACAATCATTTGAACTTGCCCAAACTCCAAATTTTGATAATGATATTGACAGTTTGGCAAGTTATTCCTTTCCTGAAATAGAACTTGAGAATGAATATGATCATGAACCTCAACTTAGTGATTCAATAATGGCTCCGGTGTCTTCACTTGATTTCAATCTTTTTTCCGAGTCAACATTGGATCCTGTGCCAATTCATAATGAAATTGAATTGCCCATCTTTGATGATCATTTTATTGAATTTGACCAATTTCATACTTTTGAAAGTCCCATTGACAAATTGGCAAGTTCTCATTTTTATGAAATTGATATCAATGAGAAATGTGACCTAGATTCTCAAATTTGTGATCCAGTTCAAATTTCCGAATTAATATTGACTTCTATTTTGTTACCCGATTTGAGTAATATTTTAGAGTCAGTTTTGATTCCCACACCTGTCATTCTTGAAACTTGAATCACCAATATTAAGTCACATTCCATTGTGAGAAAATGAAAGTGGACTTGAGTTTCAACTTCTTGATTTGGACCCACTTCCTGAACCAATCTCAACTCCTGAACCTTTACTTAACTTAAGTCACTTTTTTGAGTTGGTATTAGTTCTCGTACTTCCTAAGTCCAAGTCAATCATTCTATCTTTTAACACTCCATTTTGGGACAAGGCGGTTGATAAAATTGACTCTGAAATTAATTATAGAATTTGGAAATTAGATGGGGTCAAATATTTAATAAAAATCATTCATGTATATATATCATTTTAGTGGGTTATATTAGAGAAATTTCTGGTGGGTTCCTCTGAACTCCACGAAAAGTCGATTGGGCCGCATTTCATGGACCAATCAAACCACACCGAAAACACCACCGGAACCACCACCTTAAGGTAGTATTTTCCTTTCCTGTCTTCTTTTTCAAGCATCTATGCATTAATTCATTCATTGAGGATAATGCATGAGATAGGTGTGGGGGAGGGTTCTAACATAACTTAGGTTTTTCTTTTTATTTAAAATTTTTTTAACATTTTCTTTATTTTTAAAAACTGTTTGAAATAGAAATAATATTTTGACATATTTTTCGTAAGAAATTGAGTCAATTTTAAGGAATAGGAAAATCAAAATTAGGATTTCTTAAACTTTGTCAAAATAAGATTATTTGTTTGATTTTTAGGGTTAGGAAGATAATTTGTCAAAATAATTTAGTCTAAACCTTTACCTTAATGAAATATGCATACTTCATACACTTACACAATTAGGGTTCAAAAACAAAGATTCTTATGTCTTATATAAAAAAAAAAAAGGAAAAAAAATATCTATGAAAGATGAACAAATCTAATTATTGATTAGTTAGGTACTTTGGCCTAAGCAAGCCTTAGTATTTATGCGAAAGATGATTAGATAAGTTTGAGAAAGAAAATATATATATATATAAATCTTCTGATTAAGCTGGGTATTTGTGCCTAATAAAGCATAAGTATTCACGTCTAAAAGTGGTTCATATAATAAAATCCTTATTTTGTGGCCTTGTTTGCTCGAGTCTTAAGTCCTTGGGGTGTTTTTCTTACATGGTGCCCTAAGACCGTTTGGTTTGGGAGTCATCGATTAAAGGCTCGTTACATGGGCAGATTAGAAAGCCTAATAGAACTAAGGAATATTACAACCAAATATATATATAAATAAATAAGGCATAAGAGTTAGAGTTAATGAACACTGAAAAAGTCACCTAGAGGGGGGTGAATAGGTGACGATGCTAATCTAGTGAACTTAATGCGGAATTTAAAAACTAATTGCAATTACAACAATGATGCACACACACAAGCAAGTATAAGATATAGCAATATGCACAATACACAAAGTAAAGAGAGAGATAGAGAGAGTCAATGGATCAAACGCAAACACAGAGATATGTTATCGAGGTTTCGAGCACCCAGCTCTACATCCCCGCCTTCGACACACGAAGGATTTCTAATCCACTAGCTAGTTCACCAAGAACTTTCACAAGGAGTACCCAACTCCTCTCTTTACAATCACAACCTCCTCCTTGAGGCACAACTCCAAGCCAACAATCTCCTCACAACTTGAGGGATTTCCAAACTCAAAACCAATACAAGGATCACCTCACAACCTTGAGGAATACAACCCAATAGCCAAACTTCCTCAACACAATGAGGGAAAGGCACAAAGCCAAGCTAAAGATAGGGTTTACAACTTAGTGGTTTCAAACAACAACCACAAAACAATCTCTTTTTCCCACACAAAATCTTATAGAAAAGATAGTAGATTTTAGCTCAAGTGTGGAGAAAACCAAGGGATTTGAAACCAGCAACTCAAAGAAAATCTTTGGGAAATAAACGAAACCAAAATAGAGAAGTTCAATTCAAAAGCATTTCCCAAAACCCTTTTCTTTGATTTTTCAAACCCTAATGAAAACACCAAAAAGATTGTTCAAATCAAGCTCAAAAACTTCTTTTTAATGCTGTAAAAACACCAGAGAGTATGTATAAATTCGCACAAAAATTCTTGGAGAAAAACTCTTGCAAATGGCGTATTTATAGGCAAATCTGGAAACTAGCCGTTGGCTGTAATTTTTGCAAGAATTACCCTGACGGTCGACCGCCCGGTCGACCGCCCAACGGTCAATTTTTGACCCGTTGGCGCTAGCGGTCGACCGCCCGGTCGACCCAAACAAACAGAGAGCAAACCTGCTCTCAGTCGGTTGACCGGCGGTCGACCGGCTAAAGGTGTAGCCAGCGTGCACGTTTCTGTGCACGTCGGTCGACCCATACGGTCGACCGGCTACATGGTGCGGTCGACCGTACCGGTTGACCGACCAGCCTGGCAGACACCAAAACAGGTCAGAAATCTGGGGAAATAAATATCCAATAAATTCTTATAAACTACTAAAAATTCCCAAAAATAGTTTTGTCAAATTGCATTGATATATAAACATGTGATAAAAGTTTTGACTCAAATATCAAGCAATTAAAACTATTTTTATGTCTTTTCATTTTTACCAAAAACCAAACCTTGTATTTTCTAAACTTGGATTCTTGAATAGAAAATACATTTTGTCTAAAACTCATCCAAATACAAAAACATGATATTTAAACATTTTGAAATATGATGCATATGGATAGAAATCCATATACATGAAACATATACATATCATAGTTTTTGTTCTTAATTCCAAATTAAGTATTGTTAAAACACAAGACCTAAAACTCATGAAATAGGTATATCAAAGTAAGTTGTCTAAGAGTTAAAGCATGCATGTATATAGAACAAATCTAATATACATTAACCATGTAAACTTGTTTTGATATAATATCTATTCATGCAAACCAAGATCGTTTAAACCAAAAACCGAAAACCAAAACATGATACGTGTGTGTTGTGAACTTGAGCTTATCATACTATTCTAATCTTTACAATTAGGATCTAAACCCAAAACTAAACATGGTACCGATGTCTTCTTGTAGAACGCAATCTCCAAGCCGACTCGATCCAAAACTCTTTGATCCACCGAGCAAGTGCTATATATGATCTTTGACGCTTGGGATCTTGAATCAACATGTGGGTAGCTTCCAAATCATCTTGTTGAAGCTAATCACCTACTAATAACTTGATTAAAGATCTGAAACTAAAATCACAAGATTATTAGTACACATAACTACATGAGTTAATCATCATCAAAACTAGAGTGGAAGGCCTTTGGGCCAACAATCTCCCCCTTTTTGATGATGACAAAACTCATGGAGTTATATATGCATGGATTAAAGTAAAGCTTCAAAGAAGCTCCCCCTTAACTCATGCATAACAATAAAACATGTAAGATATACAATGAATGTTCTTAAACACATATAAACATGTTCTGGATACCAATTAAAATAAAACATAAACAATGAGACATGCTCTTGATACCAATAAAACAATAATATTGAAACCAACATATTATTACTAATGAAAACCAACTAAAACATATGCATAAATCAACCATGCATATAAACTACACATTCTTCTCCCCCATTTTCTCAATCATCAACAAAGGGGTAAAAACAAACATAATGAAAACAAATACTTCTCCCCCTAAATCTTCAAAACAAAGAAGCAATAAATTATTCCAAGGGGTAAAACCAAAGTCAATATGATATCAATTGAAAATAACAAACTTTGAGAAATGCCAAATCCTATTTGAAATAAAATAAGGCATTGAAACAAAATAACATTTTATATCAAATGAAAACATGTAATGTAAACTTGATACCAATAGATAATAAAAAAATTGATACCAAATTTAAGGAAACAAATAGCATCTTGATACCAAAAGAAGGTATTTTTCATTATAAGCATATGATACCAATTACTTTAATATCATAAAGTTAGGGAGTGGGAAATGAAATCACCTAGAGGGGGGGGTGAATAGGTGATGGCTATATGATAATGGCAATTATGCGGAATTTAAAAATTTAATTCTAAACAATTAGCACAATACAATATTTCTTGCAAGTAAAAGACAATGTAAAATTGCAAGTAATAAAAGAGATAGAGTTAGAGGAATTTGAGCAAACGCAAACACGCCGATATGTTTCCGAGGTTCGAGCCACGCTCTACGTCCCCGCCTTCACACTTGAAGGATTTCCACTATTGAGGATCCCACCGGATCAACAATACAAGGACAACACTTGTCCGTCTCCCGTGATGACACTTCACCACCTTGAGCACACTAGCTCGCCTTGAGGCCGATGCCTCTACAACTTCACTCAATTACAATGGAAGTGATCACACTTGACCACTTTACAAAAGAGCTCACTAAGCACAATCCTAGAACCAAATAGTAGACTTAGAGTATGGGATTGTGTAGTGCAAAACTAGAGAGAAGTAGAGGAATAGGCTCCAAGAAAGGTGATGGAAATTTAGGCTTTGGAGAGAAAAATCTTTTCTTTTGAAAACTTTGGAAATCTTTGAAACTCTTGTAAAATTGCACTTGATAGCTCTAAAATTATTAGTCATTTCATATGAAGTGACCACCTATTTATAGGGGTCAAAAACTGCTCAAGAGATTCGTTGGAGACAAATCCCTAAAGTCAAAAAGTCAGAAAAAATAGCTGTTGAGTCTGTCAGAATTTTTGACAGACTACCGGTCGACCGGGTCGGTCGACCGCCAACGGTCAAAAATCCGACCGTTGGGGCTCACCGGTCGACCGGGTCGGTCGACTGGCAATTTCCAGAGAGCAGCAGGTTGGGGCCGGTCGAGTATCGGTCGACCTCCGGTCGACTGATACGCACATGCACATTTGTGCATGTCGGTCGAGTGCCGGTCGACTGCCGGTCGACCGGTCACTGTGAATTTCTGAAAAATCAGAATTCACAGACCTGGACAATTTTGGATTTTGGTTTTGGGTCTTGGATAAAATGTTTTGGTCTTGAAAAATCATAGAGTATGAGCATGTGTCATACTACTATCAAGGTAAAATACTTGGTAAAAATTCTTTTGATAAAAACTTGATTTTCAATGAAATGTTTTTCCCAAAAAACTAGTCTCTCTAAAATCGTATTCCCAAAATAGATATGTTCAACTAAAACTGAGTTTGGAAATAGAAATAGAAATTATTTTGAAGCCATAAACCACTCTAGAAAATGTGTGTGTGTGATATCCCATATCTCTACTTCTACTATTTAGTTTTGACAAAATATTCTAAAATGAAAATAACAAAGTACAAATCTTGGATTCTTTAGCAAGTCTTGATCTTCTTCTTGAACTTTTCTTCAACGCAAATTCCGAAGCTTCCTATGTGCTTTAGCTTGGGAATGCAAATGTTGGGCAAACTCCAAAAGTGTGAGTCTTTTAACGGAGTCGTCAAAATCTGTTTCTTGAACCTGAAATACTTTAAAATCAAGATTATTAAATACATAACTAAATACGTTTTGCTATCATCAAAATAACCGGGATAATGGCCTTTGGGCCAACAATCTCCCCCTTTTGATGATGGCAAAACATATGTAGTTATCACAAGATATTTTGGGTAGAGTCTTCAAATGAAGCTCCCCCTCAACATATGCATATATAAAAATCATACTCAGGCATATTATCACAATCGCTAAATCATAAACATCATATATCCATGCCCATAGAAAAATCTCAACTACACAAGTCATATCATAGATAAAAGGAAATGAGTCTCAACATGACATAAATACATAACACAAACAATACATGTCACAATACAAGAATAAAAGGTGTCCAACACAACAAAATAAGTCAAGTACATAACAAAATATCTCTCTCTCCAAATATCTCTCCCCCTTTTTGACATCATCAATAAAGGGGCATCAACAGCAGCATCACTCAGTCGCCTCGTCATCCTCCTCCTCGTCATCATCAGAGCCCTCGGCCATCGTCTGGTCATCACCATCATCTGAGGAAGAAGAGGAATCTACCTCCTCTGTATCCACGGCAATCAACTCTGGGGCGTGGTGGTGGAACAGAGACGCGAGCTCTGGGAGGGAAAGGAGGACCAGCGGCAGGGAGACGACGAGCACCCGGAGTCCCATCAGGAACGACTATGTCCAATTTAGAGAACAGGGACTGAAACTGAACATCCACAAATCTCATGGATTCAGCCATATAGGACAAGTCGTTTCGGACCTCCGCCCGAAAAGCAGCATCCATAGCAGCACGAGCCTCCATATCTGCCCGAAGAGAAGCATCACGAGCAGCCATATCTGCACGAAGTGCAGAGACTTGCTCACCGACCCAGGCCTGATGTGCCTCGATCTGCGAGCGGAGCTCAGAAGAAGAAGCACCCTGAAACTCAGGAGCAGGAAAAACAGGAGGTGGAGCTGGAGCTGGATCAGCTGCAGGAACAGGTGGTGGTTGCACAGCTGCGTGTCGACGCAACTGAGCTTCCATCATCTTCAAAGCAGCAGTATTGATATCAGAAGAGGGTTTTGAAGAGGCTTGACCAGAAAGATCGAAGTCTAAAGCCCTAAGCAGATGGGTAATGAGCATGCCGTAAGGCAGACTCCTACCAGCAGTGCGAATCTGATCACCACTCATGTGAGAAGCGATCACTCGAGGGAAATTTATCCTAATGCCTTTAAGGAGGCAATAGATAATCAAGGGAACAGGGCCTCGAGCATGGCTGAATTCACCGGATTTAGGCACGATATTATGAAAGATAATCTTAGCAAGGACCTGAGATTGGAGGGAATACTGACTCACAATCTCATTCCTCACTAGATCGGGATTGTCATCCCGGTGAATGAGAGTGGATGCGGTGAGCGAAGACTCACCCTCCGGATATTCAGGAAAATCATGTAGGTCAAAAGAGTAGACATCTATTCCATCAGTGGAAAGATGAAGAATCCTAGCAAACTGACCTAGGAAAATGTTTATGTCCCTACCCATCACACGGGAGATGATCCGGTTCCACTAAATTCAAAATTGGCATAGAAATAGGGAACCAAAGAAGTGTAAACCTTCTCCCTGATGGAGAGAAAATCCACAAGATTGTTGGTACGGAGTATGTGGGGGATATCTAGATGTTCAAAGTCATGGATAGCCACATACCTACCCGAAATAGTATTCCTAGGGGCTAAATGTGTGTAACGATCAGAGGCAAGATCGTTACGGAACACAGGATCAGTCCTAGGGGCTTGAGATGAGGATTGGGCAATGCCCTTTCCCTTCTCAGAACGATGTCTTTTAGGAGCCATGACAAAAATCAAATTTTAGGGTTTTGCAGGTAAAGGCACGATCTAGATGATCAATCAACCTAATATGAAGACAAAAGAAGTGATATATCTAAGCTAGAAAGAAAGAACAAGTGAAAAATTCGAAATTTTTACCTTGAGAAAAATTCTGAAACCCTAGCTTGAAAATCCAGAAATTCTGAAAATCTGATGGACGGATCGGCTTGAGATTCTAGATCTGAAGTAGAAATGAGGAGTATGAAATGGGTTTTGAAGGAATTTGTGATCAGGTGAACGGATTTGAAGTTAGAAATTTTGGAGAAGAGGAGCTCCTGCGGGTCGCTGTGAGAGAAATGAGAGAATGAGCGAAACAGTGAAGGAAAAGGTCCAAATATACGCCAGAATACGACTATCGGTCGACTGGGATTAAGGGACCGGTCGACCGAAAAGATACAGAGAGTCACGCATCTTGATCGGTCGACTGGTCCTATAACAACAGTCGACCGGTAGCACAAAAAAAATACAAATTTTTTTCTTCTCAGACAGAGCCGGTCGACTGGGGTTAGGGGCCGGTCGACCGGTAAGTCTGAAAATTCTGCTACCAGATTCTGACCAAAAAAAAATTTTAAATAAAAATTATAACAAATAAAAATATGTTATATTATAATATACAGGGATACAACAATTATTTTAAATCTTCATTTAGTGATCATATCAACAAAACTTCACACAAAATGATTTAATTTTATTTTACATATTTAAACAAAGATATAAAGATGTTGACGCCGAATACCCAGTGACGGGTTCTGAACTTCATCCTCTAGATTCCTCTTGAATGAGTTGAGGTGCGCAATTGCCATCTTTAAGGTATTTGTTCAACTATGAAAATTTTCAAAAAGTTTTATTTTATTTATGAAAATAGGTCTATATGTATACAAGTATATAATCACAAAATCTAAACTATACATGTAGATACATTATCTAACAAAATGGACATGTGGACAAATATGACATAACGCATAGCAATACAAGATATGAAAATTAACACAAGGCATGTACACAACATGATAGAAAGGTAGTTCTATATAAGCATGTATCAATAACGAACAAAAACAAACTAACAATTCTATACACATGTATACATGTCAAAAAGAAATCAAAATTGAACATGGCATATACAATCATGTTAGAGTTGCAAGTTTATACTAATTATGTATCAATGGAGCATAAAACTAAACTAGCAATCCTATAACAATTGTATATACAAAATTAAAAACTCTTAAATGGAGATGTTACCAATTTACGGGCAATCTCCAAAAATAGGTGCCTCCACGATAGCGATGCAAGCTAGATTTGAACTTTGAGCTTAGTTGCATCTACCACCCGGGCACCGTCTCCCCCTAAGTCTTGGAGGAAGTAGATCCACCTGTGTCACCTACATTTGGAGGATCTTTTGGTACCCAAATCTTTGAGGGTCCTTTAGGGTTAGTACCGGGGCGAACCCAAACATATTTATTCTTAACATTATTTTTAGTATAGCAAAATTTTTCTAAATGGCCTTTGCGGCCACAATGAGTGCAAACATAAATCCTACCACTACTATACATGTATGCATGCTTGTGAGTGTGAGCATGTTTCCGTGCATGTGTATGTGCATGTTGTGCATGTTTCCCTTGGGGTGTTCCCTTAGGAAATTTAGAAGCTATCTTTTTCAAATCAAATGCACAATTTTTAAGTGTGGAGTCCAAAGCATCAACACGCTTTTGGATCTCAACAAAATCATTTTTATCTATTGAAACCATGGGGGTTTTACCCTTATTTTCAAGTTTATGCTTATTAAAATCATTTTTCAATTTTTCAAATGCACTAGATAAAACATCCTTTTCTTTAACAACTATTTCAACTTTATATTTTAAAGCTTCATTTTCTCTTTTTAATTTCTTATTTGAGATTGGGAAATCTCATACCTATTTTGCAATTCTTCAAAAAATTGTGCAAGTTCATCCATAGTTAACTCATCCTCATCTAAAGAGTTTTCTAGAGTTACCTTTGGTGCATCCTCCCCATGTGCCATGAAACACATGTGCGCGGCGTCGACTTCCTCTTCGGATTCCGACTCCGTGTCATCCCAAGTAGCCACCATTGCTTTCTTCTTTCTTTGCCCGTTCTTGGATGTGGTCGCTTGTAGAGCGGGGCAATCGGCAATGAGTGACCGATCTTCTTGCAATGGAAGCAAGGACCGGGCTCCTCTCTTTTTCTTTCAAATCTCCTTGAGGTTTCCCTCGCCAAATTGCTTTGTCTTCCCTTTTTGTAAAACATCTACCCACTTTCCGGATAAGCATGGCGAAGTCTTCATCGCACTCGTCCGATGAATCATCCTCGTCTTGAATTGTTGGAGCGGCTTTGAAGGCTATTGATTTCTTCTTGGGTGCCTCCCTTTCTTCTCGTACCTTCATCTCCATCTCATGTGTTTTGAGATTGCCGATGAAGCCGGAGAAGTCCATCTCCTCCTTGTCATTTAGTTCCTTGAGGTTGTCGCCTTGACTTCCCAAGCTTTGGGAAGAGCTCGAATCACCTTCCTTATCTTTTGATCGTTGTCAATCTTGTCGCCTAAGGAAGAAAGAGCATTAGTTATTTTTGTAAAGCGAGTGAGCATGTCATCAATGCTCTCATTATCAATCATGTAAAAATTCTCATATTGAGAACGTAACAAGTCAACTTTTGCTCTCTTGACTTGTGACGTTCCCTCATGAGTCACAATAAGCATGTTCCAAACTTCATATGCCGATTTACAATTAATGATGCGTGCAAGGTCATCTTCATTAAGTGCTTGTGTTAATGCATATTGTGCCCTAGCATTTGCTTCATAGTCTTTGGTGGTATCCTCGGACCATGTGCTCTCATCACTAGTTGGTTCAATGAGTCTTTGGTAATGGCCCTAGCTACCCTAACACCTAAGGATTTCAAAAACAAGTTCATCTTGACTTTCCCAAATAGGAAAGTTCAAGCCATCAAATTTGGGAGGGGATTTAATGCTAGAAAAGTCCATGGATCCATGAATGCACAAGCAAGTAAAATGCAACAAACAACAACAAGCAAATATATAGCCAAATATATGGATCTCCCTAAGGTTGTTAGACCTAAGTTGTAGGGTTAGGCTCTGATACCAATTGAAATCACCTAGAGGGGGGGGGGTGAATAGGTGATGGCTATATGATAATGGCAATTAGGCGGAATTTAAAAATTTAAACTCTAAACAATTAGCACAATACAATATTTCTTGCAAGTAAAAGACAATGTAAAATTGCAAGTAATAAAAGAGATAGAGTTAGAGGAATTTGAGCAAACGCAAACACGCCGATATGTTTCCGAGGTTCGAGCCACGCTCTACGTCCCCGCCTTCACAACTTGAAGGATTTCCACTATTGAGGATCCCACCGGATCAACAATACAAGGACAACACTTGTCCGTCTCCCGTGATGACACTTCACCACCTTGAGCACACTAGCTCGCCTTGAGGCCGATGCCTCTACAACTTCACTCAATTACAATGGAAGTGATCACACTTGACCACTTTACAAAAAGAGCTCACTAAGCACAATCCTAGAACCAAATAGTAGACTTAGAGTATGGGATTGTGTAGTGCAAAACTAGAGAGAAGTAGAGGAATAGGTCCAAAAAGGTGATGGAAATTTAGGCTTTGGAGAGAAAAATCTTTTCTTTTGAAAACTTTGGGAAATCTTTGAAACTCTTGTAAAATTGCACTTGATAGCTCTAAAATTATTAGTCATTTCATATGAAGTGACCACCTATTTATAGGGGTCAAAAACTGCTCAAGAGATTCGTTGGAGACAAATCCCTAAAGTCAAAAAGTCAGAAAAAATAGCTGTTGAGTCTGTCAGAATTTTTGACAGACTACCGGTCGACCGGGTCGGTCGCCGCCAACGGTCAAAAATCCAAAATCCGACCGTTGGGGCTCACCGGTCGACCGGGTCGGTCGACTGGCAATTTCCAGAGAGCAGCAGGTTGGGGCCGGTCGAGTATCGGTCGACCTCCGGTCGACTGATACGCACATGCACATTTGTGCATGTCGGTCGAGTGCCGGTCGACTGCCGGTCGACCGGTCACTGTGAATTTCTGAAAAATCAAATTCACAGACCTGGACAATTTTGGATTTTTGTTTTGGGTCTTGGATAAAATGTTTTGGTCTTGAAAAATCATAGAGTATGAGCATGTGTCATACTACTATCAAGGTAAAATACTTGGTAAAAATTCTTTTGATAAAAACTTGATTTTCAATGAAATGTTTTTCCCAAAAACTAGTCTCTCTAAAATCGTATTCCCAAAATAGATATGTTCAACTAAAACTGAGTTTGGAAATAGAAATAGAAATTATTTTGAAGCCATAAACCACTCTAGAAAATGTGTGTGTGTGATATCCCATATCTCTACTTCTACTATTTAGTTTTGACAAAATATTCTAAAATGAAAATAAACAAAGTACAAATCTTGGATTCTTTAGCAAGTCTTGATCTTCTTCTTGAACTTTTCTTCAACGCAAATTCCGAAGCTTCCTATGTGCTTTAGCTTGGGAATGCAAATGTTGGGCAAACTCCAAAAGTGTGAGTCTTTTAACGGAGTCGTCAAAATCTGTTTCTTGAACCTGAAATACTTTAAAATCAGATTATTAAATACATAACTAAATACGTTTTGCTATCATCAAAATAACCGGGATAATGGCCTTTGGGCCAACAGGAAACAAAAACAGTGGTAAACAAAATACCAATGAAATATAAAATACGAGTTTTCTCCCCCTTTATGAAATACCAAAAGAAAATATGCATAGGCTTGAAATAAGATACCAATTGAAAATTAAAATCAATTGAAACATGATATTCATTAAAAATTCAAGCTTAGCAATCTTAAAATTATGATAAAGGTTGTATATGTATACCAATTGAAAAACTCAAGCTTAACATAACCAAAATTTGTGCTTCAAGATATAGGGATATAATAAGCACAAATAAATCATCTATATATGTATGTAAGAAATAGATACCAATTGAAATTGATACTATATGAAGTGTAAGCATACATATATAAACAAAACATATATGAGTATACAAAAGGATGTCAAGATTGATACCAATTGAAAGAATTCAATGATACCAATTGAAACAACAATAAGATCAAGTGTATGACTCATATCAACTACCCCCATTTCAAGATCAAGTTTAAAATGATTTTCATTATAAAGCATACATGAGCATGATCTCCCATCCAACCGCCCACATAAAAGGTAGGGGTTTTCAAAAATAGGTTTGAAAATAAGCTTTGTTTGAAAATCTCTACCATAGTGAAGAATACGAACTAGTATAGAAAAAAAACTTTTTAAAACTAGTACGAAATCCTTCAAGTAAGGAATAAAACACAATTGTTTTTCATGAAACACATGTAAATCACATGATCACTAAACACTCAAAGTCCATAAAGCTCATTCAAATTCTCATGAAAACAAATCATGAGTAAACATTAAATAGGGTGAGTGTACAAGTGTTGTGTGAAACATATCATCATGAAAATGGACAATCAAGCTCGATTGAAATTCCTTTAAAATATGAACACATGAAAAACTGAATCTTCATTACTAAAGGAAATTTCTCAATGACACGAAAATCATCATAACAAATTAAACTCCAAGGCATATGTATGTTTTGACAAAACAAAAGTATACATACATATCCCTAAACACAATTGAGTCCAAAATATAGATTTGCATGAAAAGCAAATGACTCAAGGGGCATACATGTTTATCTTAAGGTTTGGCAAAATAGACATATACATGAAGTTGAAAACACTTAATCATAGAAAACACATCAAAAATAGGAATACATGTTTGAATGCTTGATCATCAAAACTAGACTATACTGGAACATCTAAAGGGTACAAATAGGCATCCAAGCACAAACATATATAAAGGTTTATTTGTGTCCCACTACATGTGCAAGTATAAATTCTAGTCTTAATGAAAACTAACATCTAAACAAGTAATCAAATCATTATGCATAAAACGGATACAAATCAATCATGAAAAACATAAAAATGATCATGAAGAACATCCCACATGCTATTAGAATCAAGAAATACATGATAGCCTAAACATCAAAACATGTGGCTAAATTAGAAATCATACAACACAAGTTATTATCAAAACATGAATCATTAAAACAAAAAAAATCTTAGTCAACCATATGATTTGCATGACAAAAACATGTGCATTAAACCTATGATAAACATGATAGCTAAAACATAAAGAGAACACAAAATATGGGTCCATACTAAATATGGGTGTCTCATAACTAATCATGTAAAGCATAAGTCTAATAAACATGGCAAATATCATACTAATCATGAAATAATGAAACATGATTCAATAAGAACAAAAATCATAAACATCCAAATGGTCATAATGCATATGCATGTGCATTAGATCTAGGGCATACATGTTAGTTTTAAACAATGTGAGAACACTAAATATAGATCCATATAAGACATAGGTGCTCAAGTAACTAAACATGTATAACACTATTCTAAAGAGCATGGCATAAGCATAATGAACAATAAACCATGGCATGCTATAAATAGATGAACATGAAAAGCATGCAATTAAAAATGGGAGTTAGAGAATGATACCAAAATCGATGAAGGTGCATATCTAATTCTCCAAACCACGGTGGTCCTCCCACCAAATCTCCTTGAGAGTGAAGCATCCAAATGGTTCTCCTTTTAGCTTAGAATGCATCCACCTCAAGGCACCAACACTCTCACGTTATGCAAGAGCCTCCACCTACATCAAACATCAAAGAGGTGGATCTTGGTACCCATTTTCTTGTGGGTCCACGGGGGTTAGTATCTCTCCTAACCAAACAAGATTAGTTGCTAAATTTTCAATATGTAATCTATCATAGCAAAATCTAGCAAGGTGGCCTTTTCGACCACAATGTGTACAAGTGTACACATGAGCATACATGTTATGATTGTGTCCGTGATGAGCATGTGTATGCCGTGATGGGTGTGCAAGCATAGTTGGAGCTTGTTTCTTGCGAACCAAGGATTCCAAACGAGTGTGATTTAAAGCACATTGGCTCAAAGTGGAGCCCAAACAATCAACACTTTTCTTCAAATTATTTATATCATTTTCAATGCTAGAAGATAAAGTGGAGCATGCTATGCTAGAGGTGTGCAAGAAGTAGAAGCTACACTAGCATGGCAAACATGAATATCAATATCATTTGCAAAGATTTATTTTTATTCAAAATCAAATCCAATTCTTTTGTTATGAAATCAATTTCATTTTTCAAGGTAATATTTTCTTTAAAAACAAGATCTAATTTTGAAGATAAAATCTCATTGTGCTTTACAACATCATCACAATCATTTTTGTTTTACAAAAATTCATTTTCCTTTAAAGCAAGTTCGAGTTGAGATTTAAGTGAGTACATTCACTTGCAATCTCTTCCTTCTCTTGCAACATCAATTCAAAATTAGAGCATAAATCCTTTAATTCATTTTTCAAAACAGATTATCATCTTTCAACAAATCATGTTTTTCTAACAAATTCTCAAGCTTTTGAACAAGTTCCATATTTAAAGTTTGAACTTCAAAACATTCATGACAATAGGAACTAGAGCTATCATCTATTTGAGAATCCGATTGTACCTCAAGGGAGTTCTTCCCTTGGACCATGAGGCATTGCTCTTCGGACTTTTCTCTCTTAGATCTCCTCATCTTGTTGACAATCCTTGGAAGCTCGGGAGAAGTCAAGATGCTCCAAACTGCAAAAGCCGAATCATAACGATCAAAAACATGTATAAATGTTCATTTAGAGATGCTCTAAGTGCCCTAAGTGCTAATGCATTGGCCTTCTTATGCTTGCTACTATTTTGGGAGGGATTCTATGGTAATGGCTTGATAAACTAGATGTCCTAGGTCTTTAAATGTTTAGTCATATTAGCCTTCCAAGCATCAAGTCTAAAATGATCAAACATAGGAGGGCTAGCCATAAGTGCAAACTAAATGTGTGCAAATAAAAATGCAAATGAAGATTAGCAAACCAAGATCTCACTCCTAGGTGGTTAAACCTAAATATCAGGAGTGCTAGCTCTGATACCAATTAAAAAAGTCACCTAGAGGGGGGTGAATAGGTGACGATGCTAATCTAGTGAACTTAATGCGGAATTTAAAAATAATTGCAATTACAACAATGATGCACACACACAAGCAAGTATAAGATATAGCAATATGCACAATACACAAAGTAAAGAGAGGATAGAGAGAGTCAATGGATCAAACGCAAACACAGAGATATGTTATCGAGGTTCGAGCACCCAGCTCTACATCCCCGCCTTCGACACACGAAGGATTTCTAATCCACTAGCTAGTTCACCAAGAACTTTCACAAGGAGTACCTAACTCCTCTCTTTACAATCACAACCTCCTCCTTGAGGCACAACTCCAAGCCAACAATCTCCTCACAACTTGAGGATTTCCAAACTCAAAACCAATACAAGGATCACCTTACAACCTTGAGGGATACAACCCAATAGCCAAACTTCCTCAACACAATGAGGGAAAGGCACAAAGCCAAGCTAAAGATTGGGTTTACAACTTAGTGGTTTCAAACAACAACCACAAAACAATCTCTTTTTCCCACACAAAATCCTATAGAAAAGATAGTAGATTTAGCTCAAGTGTGGAGAAAACCAAGGGATTTGAAACCAGCAACTCAAAGAAAATCTTTGGGAAATAAACGAAACCAAAATAGAGAATTTCAATTCAAAAGCTTTTCCCAAAACCCTTTTCTTTGATTTTTCAAACCCTAATGAAACACCAAAAAGATTGTTCAAATCAAGCTCAAAAACTTCTTTTTAATGCTGTAAAACACCAGAGAGTATGTATAAATTCGCACAAAAATTCTTGGAGAAAAACTCTTGCAAATGGGGTATTTATAGGCAAATCCGGAAACTAGCCGTTGGCTGTAATTTTTGCCAGAATTACCCTGACGGTCGAACGCCCGGTCGACCGCCCAACGGTCATTTTTTGACCCGTTGGCGCTAGCGGTCGACTGCCCGGTCGACCCAAACAAACAGAAGCAAACCTGCTCTCAGTCGGTTGACCGGCACGGTCGACCGGCTAAAGGTGTAGCCAGCGTGCACGTTTCTGTGCACGTCGGTCGACCCATACGGTCGACCGGCTACATGGTGCGGTCGACCGTACCGGTTGACCGACCAGCCTGGCAGACACCAAAACAGTCAGAAAATCTGGGGAAATAAATATCCAATAAATTCTTATAAACTACTAAAAATTCCCAAAAATAGTTTTGTCAAATTGCATTGATATATAAACATGTGATAAAAGTTTGACTCAAATATCAAGCAATTAAAACTATTTTTATGTCTTTTCATTTTTACCAAAAACCAAACCTTGTATTTTCTAAAACTTGGATTCTTGAATAGAAAATACATTTTGTCTAAAACTCATCCAAATACAAAAACATGATATTTAAACATTTGAAATATGATGCATATGGATAGAAATCCAATATACATGAAACATATACATATCATAGTTTTTGGTTCTTAATTCCAAAATTAAGTATTGTTAAAACACAAGACCTAAAACTCATGAAATAGGTATATCAAAGTAAGTTTGTCTAAGAGTTGAAGCATGCATGTATATAGAACAAATCTAATATACATTAAACCATGTAAACTTGTCTTGATATAATATCTATTCATGCAAACCAAGATCGGTTAAACCGAAAACCAAAACATGATACGTGTGTGTTGTGAACTTGAGCTTATCATACTATTCTAATCTTTACAATTAGGATCTAAACCCAAAACTAAACTATGGTACCGATGTCTTCTTGTAGAGCGCAATCTCAAGCCGACTCGATCCAAAACTCTTTGATCCACTGAGCAAGTGCTATATATGATCTTTGACGCTTGGGCTCTTGAATCAACATGTGGGTAGCTTCCAAATCATCTTGTTGAAGCTAATCACCTACTAATAACTTGATTAAAGATCTGAAAACTAAAATCACAAGATTATAGTACACATAACTACATGAGTTATCATCATCAAAACTAGAGTGGAAGGCCTTTGGGCCAACAATCTCCCCCTTTTTGATGATGACAAAACTCATGGAGTTATATATGCATGGATTAAAGTAAAGCTTCAAAGAAGCTCACCCTTAACTCATGCATAACAATAAAACATGTAAGATATGCAATGAATGTTCTTAAACACATATAAACATGTTCTGGATACCAATTAAATAAAACATAAACAATGAAACATGCTCTTGATACCAATAAAACAATAATATTAAAACCAACATATTATTACTAATGAAAACCAACTAAAAACATATGCATAAATCAACCATGCATATAAACTACACATTCTTCTCCCCCATTTCTCAATCATCAACAAAGGAGTAAAAACAAACATAATGAAAACAAATACTTCTCCCCTAAATCTTCAAAACAAAGAAGCAATAAATTATTCCAAGGGGTAAAACCAAAGTCAATATGATATCAATTGAAAATAACAAACTTGAGAAATGCCAAATCCTATTTGAAATAAAACAAGGCATTGAAACAAAATAACATTTATATCAAATGAAAACATGTAATGTAAACTTGATACCAATAGATAATAAAAAATTGATACCAAATTTAAGGAAACAAATAGCATCTTGATACCAAAGAAGGTATTTTTCATTATAAGCATATGATACCAATTACTTTAATATCATAAAGTTAGGGAGTGGGAAACAAAAATAATGGTAAACAAAATACCAATTGAAATATAAAATACGAGTTTTCTCCCCCTTTATGAAATCCCAAAAGAAAATATGCATAGGCTTGAAATAAGATACCAATTGAAAATAAAATCAATTGAAACATGATATTCATTAAAAATTCAAGCTTAGCAATCTTAAAAATTATGATAAAGCTTGTATATGTATACCAATTGAAAAACTCAAGCTTAACATAACCAAAATTTGTGCTTCAAGATATAAGGATATAATAAGCACAAATAAATCATCTATATATGTATGTAAGAAATAGATACCAATTGAAATTGATACTATATGAAGTGTAAGCATACATATATAAAACAAAACATATATGAGTATACAAAAGGATGTCAAGATTGATACCAATTGAAAGAATTCAATGATACCAATTGAAACAACAATAAGATCAAGTGTATGACTCATATCAACTACCACCCATTTTCAAGATCAAGTTTAAAATGATTTTCATTATAAAGCATACATGAGCATGATCTTCCATCCAACCGCCCATAAAAGGTAGGGGTTTTCAAAAATAGGTTTGAAAATAAGCTTTGTTTGAAAATCTCTACCATAGTGAAGAATACGAACTAGTTATAGGAAAAACTTTTTAAAACTAGTACGAAATCCTTCAAGTAAGGAATAAAAACACAATTGTTTTTCATGAAACACATGTAAATCACATGATCACTAAACACTCAAAGTCCATAAAGCTCATTCAAATTCTCATGAAAACAAATCATGAGTAAACATTAAATAGGGTGAGTGTACAAGTGTTGTGTGAAACATATCATCATGAAAATGGACAATCAAGCTCGATTGAAATTCCTTTAAAATATGAACACATGAAAAACTGAATCTTCATTACTAAAGGAAATTTCCTCAATGACACGAAAATCATCATAACAAATTAAACTCCAAGGCATATGTATGTTTGACAAAACAAAAGTATACATACATATCCCTAAACACATTGAGTCCAAAATATAGATTTGCATGAAAAGCAAATGACTCAAGGGGCATACATGTTTATCTTAAGGTTTGGCAAAATAGACATATACATGAAGTGAAAACACTTAATCATAGAAAACACATCAAAAATAGGAATACATGTTTGAATGCTTGATCATCAAAACTAGACTATACTGGAACATCTAAAGGGTACAAACAGGCATCCAAGCACAAACATATATAAAGGTTTATTTGTGTCCCACTACATGTGCAAGTATAAATTCTAGTCTTAATGAAAACTAACATCTAAACAAGTAATCAAATCATTATGCATAAAACGGATACAAATCAATCATGAAAAATATAAAAATGATCATGAAGAACATCCACATGCTATTAGAATCAAGAAATACATGATAGCCTATAAACATCAAAAACATGTGGCTAAATTAGAAATCATACAACACAAGTATTTATCAAAACATGAATTATTAAAACAAAAAAAATCTTAGTCAACCATATGATTTGCATGACAAAGACATGTGCATTAAACCTATGATAAACATGATAGCTAAAACATAAAGAGAACACAAAATATGGGTCCATACTAAATATGGGTGTCTCAATAACTAATCATGTAAAGCATAAGTCTAATAAACATGGCAAATATCATACTAATCATGAAATAATGAAACATGATTCAATAAGAACAAAAATCATAAACATCCAAATGGTCATAATGCATATGCATGTGCATTAGATCTAGGGCATACATGTTAGTTTAAACAATGTGAGAACACTAAATATAGATCCATATAAGACATAGGTGCTCAAGTAACTAAACATGTATAACACTATTCTAAAGAGCATGGCATAAGCATAATGAACAATAAACCATGGCATGCTATAAATAGATGAACATGAAAAGTATGTAATTAAAAATGGGAGTTAGAGAATGATACCAAAACCGATGAAGGTGCATCTCTAATTCTCCAAACCACGGTGGTCCTCCCACCAAATCTCCTTGAGAGTGAAGCATCCAAATGGTTCTCCTTTTAGCTTAGAATGCATCCACCTCAAGGCACCAACACTCTCACGTTATGCGAGAGCCTCCACCTACATCAAACATCAAAGAGGTGGATCTTGGTACCCATTTTCTTGTGGGTCCACAGGGGTTAGTATCTCTCCTAACCCAAACAAGATTAGTTGCTAAATTTTATATGTTATCTATCATAGCAAAATCTAGTAAGGTGGCCTTTTCGACCATAATGTGTACAAGTGTACACATGAGCATACATGTTATGATTGTGTCCGTGATGAGCATGTGTATGCCGTGATGGGTGTGCAAGCATAGTTGGAGCTTGTTTCTTGCGAACCAAGGATTCCAAACGAGTGTGATTTAAAGCACATTGGCTCAAAGTGGAGCCCAAACAATCAACACTTTTCTTCAAATTATTTATATCATTTTCAATGCTAGAAGATAAAGTGGAGCATGCTATAGGTGTGCAAGAAGTAGAAGCTACACTAGCATGGCAAACATGATATCAATATCATTTTGCAAAGATTATTTTTATTCAAAACCAAATCCATTCTTTTGTTATGAAATCAATTTCATTTTTCAAGGTAACATTTTCTTAAAAACAAGATCTAATTTTGAAGATAAAATCTCATTGTGCTTTACAACATCATCACAATCATTTTTGTTTTACAAAAATTCATTTTCCTTTAAAGCAAGTTCGAGTTGAGATTTAAGTGAGTCACATTCACTTGCAATCTCTTCCTTCTCTTGCAACATCAATTCAAAATTAGAGCATAAATCCTTTAATTCATTTTTCAAAATAAGATTATCATCTTTCAACAAATCATGTTTTTCTAACAAATTCTCAAGCTTTTGAACAAGTTCCATATTTAAAGTTTGAACTTCAAAACATCCATGACAATAGGAACTAGAGCTATCATCTATTTGAGAATCCGATTGTACCTCAAGGGAGTTCTTCCCTTGGACCATGAGGCATTGCTCTTTGGACTTTTCTCTCTTAGATCTCCTCATCTTGTTGACAATCCTTGGAAGCTCGGGAGAAGTCAAGACGCTCCAAACTGCAAAAGCCGAATCATAACGATCAAAAACATGTAATAAATGTTCATTTAGAGATGCTCTAAGTGCCCTAAGTGCTAATGCATTGGCCTTCTTATGCTTGCTACTATTTGGGAGGGATTCTATGGTAATGGCTTGATAAACTAGATGTCCTAGGTCTTTTAAATGTTTAGTCATATTAGCCTTCCAAGCATCAAGTCTAAAATGATCAAACATAGGAGGGCTAGCCATAAGTGCAAACTAAATGTGTGCAAATGAAAATGCAAATGAAGATTAGCAAACCAAGATCTCACTCCTAGGTGGTTAAACCTAAATATCAGGAGCGCTAGCTCTGATACCAATTGAAAAAGTCACCTAGAGGGGGGTGAATAGGTGACGATGCTAATCTAGTGAACTTAATGCGGAATTTAAAAACTAATTGCAATTACAACAATGATGCACACACACAAGCAAGTATAAGATATAGCAATATGCACAATACACAAAGTAAAGAGAGAGATAGAGAGAGAGTCAATGGATCAAACGCAAACACAGAGATATGTTATCGAGGTTCGAGCACCCAGCTCTACATCCCCGCCTTCGACACACGAAGGATTTCTAATCCACTAGCTTGTTCATCAAGAACTTTCACAAGGAGTACCCAACTCCTCTCTTTACAATCACAACCTCCTCCTTGAGGCACAACTCCAAGCCAACAATCTCCTCACAACTTGAGGGATTTCCAAACTCAAAACCAATACAAGGATCACCTCACAACCTTGAGGGATACAACCCAATAGCCAAACTTCCTCAACACAATGAGGGAAAGGCACAAAGCCAAGTTAAAGATTGGGTTTACAACTTAGTGGTTTCAAACAACAACCACAAAACAATCTCTTTTTCCCACACAAATCCTATATAAAAGATAGTAGATTTAGCTCAAGTGTGGAGAAAACCAAGGGATTTGAAACCAGCAACTCAAAGAAAATCTTTGGGAAATAAATGAAACCAAAATAGAGAAGTTCAATTCAAAAGCTTTTCCCAAAACCCTTTTCTTTGATTTTTCAAACCCTAATGAAAACACCAAAAAGATTGTTCAAATCAAGCTCAAAAACTTCTTTTTATGCTGTAAAAAACACCAGAGAGTATGTATAAATTCGCACAAAAATTCTTGGAGAAAAACTCTTGCAAATGGGGTATATTATAGGCAAATCTGGAAACTAGCCGTTGGCTGTAATTTTTGCCAGAATTACCCTGACGGTCGACCGCCCGGTCGACCGCCCAACGGTCAATTTTTGACCCGTTGGCGCTAGCGGTCGACCGCCCGGTCGACCCAAACAAACAGAGAGCAAACCTGCTCTCAGTCGGTTGACCGGCACGGTCGATCGGCTAAAGGTGTAGCCAGCGTGCACGTTTCTGTGCACGTCGGTCGACCCGTACGGGTCGACCGGCTACATGGTGCGGTCGAACGTACCGGTTGACCGACCAGCCTGGCAGATACTAAAACAGGTCAGAAATCTGGGGAAATAAATATCCAATAAATTCTTATAAACTACTAAAAATTCCCAAAAATAGTTTGTCAAATTGCATTGATATATAAACATGTGATAAAAGTTTTGACTCAAATATCAAGCAATTAAAACTATTTTTATGTCTTTTCATTTTTACCAAAAACCAAACCTTGTATTTTCTAAAACTTGGATTCTTGAATAGAAAATACATTTTATCTAAAACTCATCCAAATACAAAAACATGATATTTAAACATTTTGAAATATGATGCATATGGATAGAAATCCAAATACATGAAACATATACATATCATAGTTTTTGTTCTTAATTCCAAATTAAGTATTGTTAAAACACAAGACCTAAAACTCATGAAATAGGTATATCAAAGTAAGTTTGTCTAAGAGTTGAAGCATGCATGTATATAGAACAAATCTAATATACATTAAACCATGTAAACTTGTTTTGATATAATATCTATTCATGCAAACTAAGATCGGTTAAACCAAAATCGAAAACCAAAACATGATACGTGTGTGTTGGAACTTGAGCTTATCATACTATTCTAATCTTTACAATTAGGATCTAAACCCAAAACTAAACTATGGTACTGATGTCTTCTTGTAGAGCGTAATCTCCAAGCCGACTCGATCCAAAACTCTTTGATCCACCGAGCAAGTGCTATATATGATCTTGACGCTTGGGCTCTTGAATCAACATGTTGGTAGCTTCCAAATCATCTTGTTGAAGCTAATCACCTACTAATAACTTGATTAAAGATCTGAAACTAAAATCACAAGATTATTAGTACACATAACTACATGAGTTAATCATCATCAAAACTAGAGTGG